>PVJS01012330.1:0-44092 GCA_004027185.1 Glis glis | reverse complement strand
GAGAGAGCGAGAGAGGTGAGGCTGGCCGCGAACCCGGATCCTCTGGTCTCCGCCTCCCAAAGTACTGGGATTACAAGCGTGCGCCACCACGCCCGGCCGTCGAATTGTTTTTCTAATTTATATACTATGTGTTCATTTTTGGAGAGGTCATCTTCTAAGATTGAGATTCTGTTTTCCATGTGGTCTAGTCTATTGTTGATGGTTTGTATTGATGCCTTCATTTCAATTATTGCATCCTTTACTTCCTTCAGAGCTTCTTTTTGATTCCTGTTCAGGGTGTCAGAGTCTTTGTTTATTTGATCCTCCATTACTTTCAGACTCTCTCTGAATTCTTTTCGAAAAACCTGTATCATTTCTACTATTAAAGTACTTAATTGTCCTTCTGGCAATCTTTGCACTTCTGTATTGGTGGGTTCTGTTGTTGTGGGGTTGTGGGAGCTCATTGTTTCTTTGCTATTCTTCCTTTTCATGATTTCAGGTTTCTTATGTTTATACCTTTGATGCTTTTGGTAGCTCTGTCTCTCTCACTCTGTAGGTTTCCTATGTCTAATCTCTCTCTCTTTATAGTTTCTTATCCTGGAGATAGATAGTTGCTACTAGATGAACCTTAAAGGTGAATAGCCTTTACTGAATGGTTATTCTCACTTGCTCGGTATAATGTCCATTTGCAGGCCCAATTCTTCGTCTCCTTCAGTGATTGGGACCCTTGCCTGGTGCCTCTCACTACCTGTGCAGACGACCAGTGCCGCTATTGCCCCTCTCACTGTAAGCGTGGGTCTCCGCAGTTTTCCCTTGGGCTGTCCCTATGTCTCTCTCTGTCTATACCTATGGCAGATGTCACCAGCAGGGGGCCCCAGGCTTGTGTCTCTCTTTGCCTGCAGAAGCGACGGATGTTGCTTTGACCCGATTCTGTGCAAACATGGAACTCCACGTTTTCCACAGAGAGGGCTGGTTTGGTCCAATTTTTCCCCAGGTACCACAGCTGTATGTCCTGTGACAGTCCCCGGGGACTCTATAAGGGCCCTGCGACCCGTGGGCTGCATGTCTGTCCCGCCCAAATGTCGCCAGGGACTCTCTGCTTATCCACACATCTACCGCGTCCCACAGGAGACCCCACTCCCACCTCTACCGGGGCAATCCGCACAGTTTCAGACCCTGCGAGTCCCTGTGGCCACGCTGGGTGGTCTCCCCTGGGGTGGCTCGTTTACTTACAGTCTTGTTGAGTGCTGCTCTCAATCTGTCAGGGAGGGGGTGGGCTCAGTCACTGCCATGGATTCTGGTCAGGCCTGCAGGCACTGGGGACTCTGCCAAGCGTGGATCGAACTGCTGCTCACTTTTGTCGCTGATACTCTGCAGTTGCTGGTTTTAAAACAGGTCCCTGACTTCTTTGTTGGTGGACTGCAGAAGCCGCAATGCCGGAGCTGCTGGCGCGGTCTGACCAAGATGGCGCCACTGCCGCTCTGCCAACGCAGCAGTTCGGGTCTGTGTCATGCGTGGAGTGAGTTGCTGCTCACCTTCCCTGCTGCTATTCTGCAGTTGCTGGGTTCACAGCAGGTCGCTGGTGTCTCCGTTGATCTTGTGTGGAAGCCACAATGCTGGTAGCCACAGGTAAGGTCCTGCTAAGATGGCACCGCTGCAGCTGCTGTCGCCGCCGCCATTTGGTCTCTTGAGTGTGGAGCGAGCCGCTGCTTGCTTCCGTCTCTGCTGATCTGCAGTTGAACTTACAACAGGTCTCTGGCTTCTCTGCTAGTGGCATGTGGAAGCCGCAATGCCGGTAGCAGCTGGTGCGGTCTGGCCATGACGGCGCCCCCGCTGTTCCTTAGGTAAAGCGCTAGGAGCTTTTTACTTTCCTCTGTTTTGTCTTCTGGCTTTGATTCCGTCGTGTTTCAGATTTTTCGTTGTTTATTTCAAGTTTTTATTGCTTTTCTTCTCCTGTCAATAAGTTGCTTTCACAGCGATTGAGACCCAAGTCTCAGAGAGATTGTAACGTGTTATCTCCTTTAGTCGCCATCTTGGACCACCTTTGAATGTATTGCTTCCTCTTGCTGTGTTAAATAGATCACTACATCCCTTTTACTGCCATTGGCATAGAGCAGTTATCTCTGAATTGGCAACTTAGGAAAACAAAAAGAAAAAAATGTTCCTTCAAAAAAAATTAATGCTTCATACACCTGTTAGGAGATCATTTAGACAAGATCAAGACAGTGCAGATTTCTCCCCACTTATACTGTCTTATTGACTCCAACATGTGGTGAGGTAACAGCAGGTTAATACTAAGTTTTTTACTCATGGTCAGAGAGTAACTCCTCCAATTCCCCTGTTATCACAGATATTTATGCACCTCAGGAAATTAAATCATATACCAAAGGTGGTTGTTGTGTCATGCTTATCATTATGATGAGTTTGATTAAGCTTCTGTGGGGTCTCAGAGCTGTCACATATTACTGTAAACTGTGGAGTTACCAACATTGATTGGAGATTTTGCTGAAAGCACAGCTTTAAAAGGCCAAACACGTTCCAGCCCATTGGTGCTTGTTTTGTTTCTGTCTCACAAACCCATCTATTCTCATAGAGCATTTTATGTTCCTTTTGTTCATCATAATTTCATCATATAACCTTGCATGATTTATATTTAAATAATTCAAAGAATAGGATTTAATTAATTCTGTACTTCTAATCTATTTTAATGAAGGTCAACTCAATCCACATTATTTTTACAATTTACTTATACTGACTATAAGTCACACTGAGGTTTTAATTTCATCTTGATGTTTCATAATTGAGGGGAAAGCAAGAATCACTAAAATATTATTTACAGAGATATTTTGGAGGAGGTTGATACTGACTTTGTGTTAAAAAGATGGTGGTGTGTAGTGGTTAAGAGCACAGGATTCAGAGTTTGACAGATTTGGTTTAATGCCTGACTCTGCTCTTTCTAGCTGGGTGATCTTGAGGAACTTTTTAATTCCTTCTGACCTTGAATTTCCTTATCTGTAAATTGTCTGAGAGATATTGTTGGAATTAAATGGGGGGAAAAGTCCAAGTAAAATATGTGATACAATGCCTAACAGATTATAAACACCCAATGCTTGTTGTTATTTTGTGCACAGTCATCCTCATTTCAATCCATAAATACATCATTTGACCTCAGAGATTTGTTAAGTACATTACAGATATCTACAGTAGAAAACCCAAACCAATCTGAATCTCTCTAAGGACATCTGGCTATGTTCATCTGTAATTCATTCATTCAAAAAACATGACTGATTGTTGGGAAACTCCATTGTCTACCTGAAAATGGTGGGAAAAGCTAAGTAACTTCTTAGTGTCATTATGACAAATTTTGACTTTATAGGCCCTCTGAAGTCTCTGGTAGCCGGGCGTGGTAGCACACCCTTGTAATCCCAGTACTTGGGAGGTGCAAACCGGAGGATCCGAGTTCACAGCCATCCTCAGCTACTTAGTGAGGCCCTCTGCAACTTCGTGAGACCCGGTTTCAAAATAAAGTATAAAAAATAGGGCCGGGGGCGTAGCTCGGAGGTAGAACACCCCTGCGTTCAATCCCTGGTACTGCAAAAAAACCCAAAAAAAGTCTCTGGTATATCTTCTTCTTTGGGGGTGGGGGGTATTGCCGATTGAACCCAGGACTTCTGAGATATACCCCTGTCTTCTTAGAGCCCTTACATTCTTAATAGACCTGCCTATGTCCAGTGCCTTCTTGAATTCCCTGTAAATTTAAATGGGCACCTGGCCAAGTGAATAATCTGTTAGGTCACAGACTAAGATGTGAATCTGGGTAAAATGAGAATTTTCATTTCTAACCAATTCTCAGATCATTCCAAAGTCTCTAATACAGGAATAGTAGACTTTTCTGCTTAATTGGCCATTTTTAAGGAGACAAATGTGCCCAAATATGTGCCAAAGATTTTCAAACCCTCTGTTCAAAAAATTTTTTAGTCAGTCTATCAGCTCTCTCTACTAATTAAAAGACTCCAAATTAAGTATTAGATCAATGGCCAAAAGTCAAGTGTGGCTTCTCTTTGCTCCCCAAATAAGTGTTATTTGGAATCCTGAGTGAATTCAAAGTGAAGTAGAGATGAGTAGTAGCTTTTCTCCAAAAGCTATTGTTATTTTTAATGCTGCTGTTATTGGTGTAATGATTTATGTAATTGCTTTATTTTTTCTTAAATTTTGAATTGGAAATACTTGAAAAACAGTTTGAAATTATAGATATATTAGCAAACCTTGATTGTCCTAATAGTAACCAAGTCCTTGTTAAAGATTGCATTGCCTGTAATCCCAGTACTTGGGAGGCTGAGACAGGAAGATTACAGGTTTAAAGCCAGCCTCAGCAACTTAGTGAGACTGTCAGCAACCTAGTGAGACCCTATTTCAAAAAAACATATAAAGGGCTGGGGGTGTAGCTCAGGAGTAGAATGCCCCTGTGTTCAAACGAGAGAGACAGAGACAGAGAGAAGACAGAAGACAGAAGAGAGAGAGAGAGAGAGAGAGAGAGAGGAAGAAGGAAAAGAAGGAGGAGGAGAAGGAGGAGGAGGAGGAAGAGGAGGAAAGAGGAGGAGGGAGGAGGAGGAGGAGGAGGGAAGGAGAGAGAGAGGCTAGGGTTAAATTTAGATGCCTGATATGTTATTATCTGAACCAGATTGCAGTCACATCACTCCAGATAAATTTTCTCTATAAACTATTAAAACTAAAGAACAGCAATCAGATCCAAGATTGTGTAGTTTGTAGAACTGATATTGTTTGTTCTCCATAAATTCATGGGGTTTACTAGGAAAATACATTGGATTTTTAGAGCTTAAACAGACTTTAAGGAAAATGAGGAAACTGCAGGCAAGATGAATGAAAAATTCAGCTAAGATTCTTTATCTTTGTGTCAGTTGTACAGATACAGCTTTGCAAAGGAGAGAATGGTATACATATAATCATTGAAGTGTTGCTTCCATTGCTCCTAATTTTCATCTGGTTGTTATGAATGAATATAAAATAACTTTAGAGTTGCCATCAGTATATTTACTGTTGTGTGAATATTTTCTCTTAATATTACTCTCCTTTATTTTTAAATTGACACATAAGGTTGCCCTTTTTTGACCTGCATAGTCATTCCCATGTCATTGGACAGTTGAGTTATTTTCCACTTTTTCCTATTATAAATTGACTGCTGTGCACATATTTTTAATCAGAATATTCCCCTGTGCTTCCTAGGGGAGTATACCCACAAACTAATCAGGGTATAGTAGTAAATTCTAGTTGCTGGTAATTAGACTCAAATTCACTTCTCATGTAGCTTGATATTGGAAACCCAAATACTAGAGATTTGACTAAATGTAGGTTTTCTTAGCTTTAAATGTAGGTCTTCTGGCTGCTTTTTATTAGGCAGAAAATCTTTTACCTGCATGGAGTGAGTTACAAAGAGAGTTTTTAAGGTAAAGGAAGAAAAAGAGGCTCAAAAAGACCCTTGGGAAATGTGGCAGTTTTCCAATCTCTCCTGAGCCTAATTTTCAGAATGTTGTTTTGTTTTCTCACACAGTATATCAAGCACACTCCAGTTGTTAAAAAGTGGAGATAGAACTACTTTCAAGATAAATAACATCTTTAGGTAAACCATAAAGAGACTTCCTTCCATTAGCACAGATGTGAGCATGTTTTGGACTTAACATCACATAATGCTTTTGTTATAGAGACCCATTTTCATTTCTTAGACCTTAAATACAGATGGGAGTTTCTGACTTTATAGCAGTCCTGCTGCCAGATACAATCTAGTCTTGATGAGAAGGAAGTCTGTGGCTAGATGGGTGGAGATCCATGGTAAAAGGAATAAAGATAAAAATGGAAAGAAGAAAAGGAAAGCTCTAAGGGCTCAAGCCTGAGCTCTGTAACAATGATGAACCTTCCTAAAGGCAACTGCTTGTTCTCGGGGTAGGGGCTTCTTTAAAATTATGAAGGAAATGAATCCTTTATTCTTATTTTTAGATTAATTTATTTTTGGAATAGATAGTAAATTTACATGGATCAAATTCAAATGAAAATTCTCCTCCAAACCATTGTGCCCAGCCACTCCATTCCCCTTCTGAGAGGCAACCAGTGTGTGTATACTAATTGTGTGATTATCCTTTTAGAAATATTTTGTGCCTATACAAGTCAGAATGTGTATAGACATATATGTATGTTTCTATGTGTACACACATATGTATTTTTCCTCCTTTTTAATGAATGGTTACATAATATATATACACTGTTCTATACCTTGCTTTTTCCCTTAACACTAAATCTTGGAAATTATTCTATATCTATTTGAAAGCTTTCGCATTCTTTGAAAGTATTTTCAAAGTGACGTGTGTTTACATTGGATAAAAGTAATTCTTAATCCAGGATTAGTCCTAGATATTCTCCTGTTACATAATAGGAGTCAAGAAATGTTTGTTGGATAAATAAGGGAGGGAATGAATTATTGTATGAAAGAAAGGTACATATAGGAAGAAGCAAAAGGCTAAGAATTGTCTGAAGTTTTGAGACCACTGACCTAACCCTGGCCCTTGGCCCAGGAATTACATCACAAAGTGCATACTATTATTATAGTAATATTAAAGGTATGCAATAGTAAATATAATTGTTGATAATATATATATATATTTAATAATTAAATATATTTAATAATTAAGTTATAGTAAAATTATAATATATTTAATAGTATTTAATTATTAAATATACTTAGTTATCAAAATTGTAGCTAACAGCCGGGCGTGGTGGCGCATGCTTGTAATCCCAGTACTTTGGGAGGCGGAGACCGGAGGATCCGGGTTTGCGGCCAGCCTCAGCTTTGTCTCTCTCTCTCTCTCTCTCTCTCTCTACCTAGTGAGGCCCTTGGCAACTTCGTGAGACCCGGTTTCAAAATAAAGTATAAAAAAATAGGGCCGTGGGCGTAGCGCGGAGGTAGAACGCCTCTGCGTTCAATCCCCGGTACCGCAAAAAAAAAAAAAAAAAAAAAATTGTAGCTAACAATAATTCATAGTAAAACAAATCTCTTTTTTCTCTTTATTTTAGCCAAGTATGAAAGTGAAGCTAGTAAGTACTGGGACATATTTTACAAGATTCATAAGAATAAGTTTTTCAAGAATCGTAATTGGCTGTTGAGGGAATTTCCTGAAATTCTTCCAGTTGATCAGAAAACCAAAGAAAAGTCAAGAGAATCATCATGGAATCATGTAAAAACTGATGCTGCAAATTGTTTCTCAAGAATGCATGAAGAAAAAAACCATTACAAGAAAAGTTCTGGCTCGTCAGATGGTCAAAGCCAAGCAGGATCTGACTTTTCCAACCTAGACTCTGAAAAACACGGGCAAGGGCCTCTGAAGACTGAATTGTTCCCTGGTAGCAATGCCACTTTCAGAATACTAGAGGTACTGTACTCAAAGGACAAGGATGGAAAGTGACAAAAATTTTTAAAATATATGTTCCATATTATTTTATTAACGGTCCAAATTGTTTAGGTGCAAAATGATCAAATCTAATTGAGTGCTCAGTATACTTTTTGCATAAATATATTTAAGAGACTCACATCTTTAATCAGTCAAGTTTTAGGTTTATGGCTATAATTTCATTTTTGTGGCTTTTTCTTTAACTTGTCCATTTTCATTTCTAACTTGAGGGCAATTCTAAGTACTGATAAAGTTTTGGTCTTAATTTTTACTCTTTCTCTATTATTACCTCTTTTTAGGTAAAATAGAAGTGAGTGGGATATATAATTTGCTATAATCTAGCATAGACCTTGGTTTTCTATTTTTGACTAAACCCTGTCTTTCTGATTAAAAAGGTAATATATGTTGATTACAGAGAATTTGCTAAAGAGCAGATAAGAGAAATAAAATTACTCACAATCCCACAAAAGATTTAACCACTCTTAACATTTTACTGACTTTCCTTTTTGCTTATACTGTCCATGCATTTTTGGGGTTTGCTTTGTTTCTATTTAACATTATGTCATAAGCAGTTTTCCCTGTCTTTAAAAATTCCCTGTAAACATTTTCATGGCTGCAAAATATTTTACTATGTGGAAAACTATAATTTTACATACCTATTTTCATACTACTGGGTATTTAAATTGTTTTCAGGTTTTCTACAGCAAATGTCTTTGGTTATAGACTTTAGCTACATTTTGTTTTGTTGTATTGGGTTAGATTTACTGGTTTATAGTTAATACTCTTTTTTTTTTTGCACTACTGGGGATTGAACCCAGGGACATTCTACCTCTGAGCTACACCTCCAGCCCTATTTTTTATTTTTTATTTTGAAACAGGGTCTCACTAAGTTGCGGAGAGCCTCACTAAGTAGCTGAGGCTGGCTGTGAACCTGTGATCCTCCTGTCGCAGTCTCCCAAGTACTGGAATTACAAGTGTGCGCCACCACACCCAGCTAGAAATTTAATATTCTTAAAACATATTGCCAAGTTGCTTTCCTAAGAAGTTATAGTAATACCAATTCCATAGCAGTAAATGTGTTTCATCATACCCTCATTAGTTGAAATATTCTTATTTTATTTTGAGCTTTCCACTTTGTTAGACAAAATTGTATCTTTGATTACTAAATAGGTCACATACTTCTTCAAATGTTTAGAAGCCATTTGTACTTACTTCTTTTGTGTTCTGTTCATTTATTTCCTTTGCTTTTTTTTAAATGAGCCTGCCCTTTATCATATGTATTACAAATGTTTTTTTCATAGTGTGTTGGTTACCTCTTAATTTGGCTTATTTGGGGATTTGGTATGAACAAATTTTAAATATTTCCATGGTCAAAGTTTTAGTGTTATTCTTGTTATTTATTTCATTGCTTTTGAATATAGAAGGCTCTAAGCCAGGCATAGTGGTGCACACTTGTAATCATAGTACTTGGGAGGCTGAGACAGGAGGATCACAGGTTCACAGCCAGCCTCAGCTGCTTAGTAAGGCCCTCTGAAACTTAGCGAGACTGTTTCAATATAAAGAATTAAAAATAGGGCTGTGGGTGTAGCTCAGAGGTAGAATGCCCCTGGGTTCAATCCCCAGTACCAAAAAATAATAAATAAATAAAAAAGAAAGCTCTACCATACCTGAAATCCAGTAAACTACTTGTTTTGTTTTTAAATAGAAAAGCTGACACTGTGAGGAAAATCTAATGCATTCATGATATTTGTTTATTCTCTTGATTTTAGGTTGGCTGTGGTGCTGGAAATAGTGTTTTCCCAATTCTGAATACCTTGCAGTAAGTTTTAGTTTTCTCCTATAGAATTTTACATATTTATGAGATTTTGAGAAATTCTGGAAAAATGTTGTCATGTATATGCCAGCAGTGTTCTTAATTTCCATATAAACAATGACTAAAGCAAATTTCAAAAGTATCTTAGTCTTAGTGACTAATTTCACGTGAACTTGGAATTGCTCTAAAAATGGTATTTCACACCCATGTCTTGTCCACCATGCATTTTAAGTAATTTTTAAGCCTATGTTTACGTGGTTGAGAGAATAAAAAAGAGCAAAAGATGTCATCCTTTCACTAAGCTCTGGATTGCTCAACTTCAGAGATTATTTGCTCCTCCTGGATACTGAGATGTCGTTTTACACATAGAGAATAAAAGCCTATATTTTAATCCTCATTTTATTTTGTCATTCTTTCTAGAGCAAAACCCAGTAGAAGACCTTTATCTGTCACATCATTGTGTCTAGGTTTGAAATTGTTTGGAAGGAGCAACAACTAACCCTAAAATTCAAAAAAGCAGAAGTAGATGATTCAGACAAAGATATTCTTATAACCTGCCCTTCCGGTTCACCACCTCACTTCTGGGTTTTAATATTTCCATGGTAAAGAAGAAACACGTTATAAAACTCTAAGCACCTCTTGCCTATGCCGGTCTGTCAATTTCTTTCTTTTCTTTTTTTTAAGTTCACACAATAGCTTTCACATAATTTTTCCATTATAAAATCAGCATAAGCACATTACAGAACATTTCCATTAGAGGAAGGAGGGGGATCACCCATCATCCTAACATAGCCACTGATGGAATTTTCACTCTATGCATATTTTTAATTTAACAATGTGATCTTTTATACTTTTCATTATGAAAAATGTAAAAGCATTTGGAAAAGCAAAGAGTAGTACAATGAATTTTCATAAACCCACCACCTTGATTCAACAGTTATTAACATAGTGCCAATATCATGACACTTCATCTTTGATTATTCAGGGTGCATCTCCAAAAAAATCAGGGCATTCTCCAATACTTCTGTAAACCTAACAAAACAAATAGCAATTCCTTTTTATTATCTAATGATCAGTTAAAGTGGCCAGGCACAGGTAGTGCTGGTAAGTTTAAAGTTCTGAATGGTCTTAGCCAGGCATGGTAGCCCACACCTGTAATCCCAGTACTTGGGAGGCTGAGATAGAGGATCACAGATTCGAAGCCAGCCTCAGCTACTTAGTGAGGCCCTCCACAACTTAGTGAGACCCTGTTTCCGAATAAAAAATAAAATAGGGCTGGGGCTGTAGATCAGAGGTAGACCGCCTCAGGGTTCAATCCCCAGCACCACACACACACAAAAAAAAGTTCTGAATAGTCTCTCTTTTTGTGTTTATTGTTATTTTTTTCCTTTTCCAGGCTGAATTTTTCTATTTCCTTATACCACATAGCCAGGTTCCTTCACCCAGTGATATCTGAACTTCTGATACACATAGTCTACATTGGCAATTGTCTTATATGTTACTTTATGACTGATTGAGAGGTATCATTTTGTATTTCATTTCTTTATTCCTTGTCTCTCCAACCACTTTTTATATTCCTTGAGGCAGAGAGCATATTGTGTCCTAATCACATTTTCCAGGTTGTATAACAGTACTTTATGGATAGTTATAGCTCAACATGCATTGATCACTTAATCTCCGAGTTCCCACTTACTAGTTGTTATTTATTTTTCCCTCTCTACTTCACCCTCCTGCTAATAATGGTGAGTTCTTGGCCCCTCAGTTCTGACGCTTTCTTCTTAACTGTGTCTTTCTTTGCTTCATATCCATGTTCTAGAAGTCATGGTAGCTCAATAACTTGAGATAATTAATTCATCTTTAAAAGGCAACTAATGATTAGCCTTCCAAAAGAAGGAATAGACTTTCCCCCCACAACTAAGAAAGTGTGTTTATTATTCTTGAAGAGTATAGGATTAATATTTTACACTTTCAGAATATTTTACCATAATTAGACCTCTGGAATTGCAAGGTCAGGTCATTCTCCAAGGATCATTTGATTCTTAAACCCCCTGCCAAGAGAGTGCTTGGTGGTGTGGTGGTAGTAGTGATATTTACACCTGCTTGCTGGGAGAAGGGCCAGGGCAGTCAGCTGATTTTACAGAAGGCTCTGGAAAGTCATTGGGTGGTCACAAGACTTCAACTTGGGTTGCTGATATAGTGGGAATTCTGTCTCAAAGGTCATGCTGGTAGAACACATGGCAAATGAACATGCTTTCCTTTAGCTCCTACACTCTTCTCTATCTTGTGGGCACTCAATGAATACCCAAAGGTAGACTGCAGAACATCATGTTAATTTTTAAGTTCCTGAAAGACAAAGGCAGATCTCCTTTTCCTTTTTTTTTTTTTTTTGGTGTGTGTGTGTGTGTGTGTGTGTGTGTGTGTGTGTGTGTGTGTTACTGGGGATTGAACCCAGGGGCATTCTACCTCTGAGCTATACCCCAGACCCAATTTATTTTTAATTTTGAAACAGAGTCTTATTAAGTTGCTGAGACTGGCCTTAAACCTACAATCCTCCTATGTCAGTCTCCCAAGCACTGGGATTGCACACCCATGCCACCAAGCCTGGCTCCAGATCTCCTTTAATAATAATAGAAATAATAAAAATAGCAACAACAATAATGACTAACATTTATTGAGTGCTTACCCTGAGTCCGGCACCTTTTCAGCAACTTTACTATGTGAATCCATTCAGTCCTCACAACCACCTTAGATGTCATATTTATTCTCTTTCAAAGATGAGGAGACAAAGATACTAAGTGATTAAGCAACTATCCCTTGGTCACACAACTAAATGGTAGAGCCAGGAATCAAATCTTCAGCATTCTGCTTCTAGAGCCTTGTCCATGGCCATTATATCACATACTAAATATGCATCCGAGTGATAACTGAGACCATTTCAAATACATATGACCACCCAGCAAATTACAAGTCACACTTGTATGGACTTCACAGGTAAAACGGGAATATGCTGTAATGAAGTGCCAGTTTTACACAAGATGGATGAAAAAAGACCAAGCAGTACAAGCTTTAACTTTGATTCAGTACTGGTTAACTTTTTATAACCAAGTCCTATTTATCATACTTTAACTTCTTTGGACAGAACTTAAATTGAATGCAATTCCCTTGTGCCACAGAATGAATGAATTATATGTGAACATAGTGTTCATCAGTGAGTAGCATTTAAGAGTGCAACCTGAGCCTAGGTGAGATTTTGCTAGATTCATATTTGTGCTTATATTTGATTATTTATTTAGAAGTCCAGCTTACTTGAAATGCCTCTTGAGTCAAATTGGAGGTCTTGCCACATTCCAGTTTGGGCTCTCGGGCTCAGCTCTGCTTCTCCTCCCCCAGCATGTGTCTCTCACCTCTAGACCCTGTACCATTACTTCTCCTTACTTAACAATGATACCCTCCCCATTCAAAACTTTTGAGACTTACACCTCGGGATGCTGGCCTTCTCTACACCCCTATAAAAGTTATATAAAGCCAGGCATATCCCCAACTAGACCATAAAATCCATGAGAGCCACGACCATGTTTACAATCACTGTTTAATGACACACTAACCCCTTTTTGTGATTCAGACATGGCTCTGTGCAACATGACTCAAGGATTACTTGATACCAGCATACAGAGGAGATCACGAAGGATACTGACCCACAGAATTCACAGCACATGCCTGCCCATGAATAACCAGGGTCACCATCGTTACTGAATTTTGAATAAAAGCCAAACAGAACGTATTAAGTTTGGAAGAAGCCAATTAAAATTAGTTAAGATTTTCATATGGGTAAACACTCCCCTGTCCAAAAAAAGTTTGAATTTATTTACATATTGTAAGTAAAGCAGCTGAGTCATACAGAAGTTAAATTCACAGTGTTAAAAAGTATCAAATCCCAGCACAGGTCTGTTTAGCACCAAATACTCTATTTTATTAGATAATTCCATTTATTACTTTGAATTTTAATGCTTAGTACATATATGAAACTCAATCAATGTTTGACAACAACTTGAAAAGATAACTAAGAATTGATATATTATCATTTTACTCTATTTTAGAAACTGCATTTATATGCTGTTAAAAAATATACATGGGTTAGTGCAACAATCGTGCACGCACACTTGTAGTGCCAGCTACTTGGGAGGCTGAGGCAAGAGAATTGCTTGAGCCCAGGGTTCAAGGCCAGTCTGGAAAACATAGTGAGACCCTGTCTACAATAAAATAAAATAAACAAGGTGTGTGTGTGTGTGTGTGTGTGTTTCTGCCCTATCAGGGCATCGGAGCCTCTGTGTGAGGCCCAGGACCCAGATGAGTTATACAGAAAAGAAGAATGAAGGGACACAGGAGACTGGGAGTCCTTGGAGAAGAGTAGAACTTGGCTAAGCTAAGAGGAGCTGCAGCACAGTCTGGGAGGGAAAGAAGGAAGAAGGTGCAATGTGGGATATCAGCCTTAGAGATTTCCCATGTGGGAGTATGATGAGATAGAAAGCAGAGAGGCCCAAGTAATGGAGGGCCTTAATCAGGACAGGAGTTTGAAAGTTACCCCGGTAAATTAGGAAGTGTTTGAGACAGTGCTGATTCAGAAGCAACATGAAGGCACTCATGCATCAGTGCAGGAAACGATATTCAAAAAGAAGAAATGACAAGCCAACTCTGCTAAATACCAACAAGCCAAACCTACAGTTTCCTTTCTTCTAGCTTGAGCATATATGGACTCCAGATTTAAATCTTTCCTCCATTTTCATAGGAACACTCCAGAATCTTTTCTTTATTGTTGTGATTTTGCCTCTGGAGCTGTGGAGCTAGTAAAGGTATGCCTTATTTTTTCTTTAAAGAGAACCCATATAATAATGTTTAATTTATTTGCTTTTGAAGTAATTCTTTTGAAATGTTTCTGTATCAAATGATGTCTATGATTGTTTTTAACTGAACTTTTACAGTTTTGGGGAATCATATCATCAATTGATGCCTAAGATATTAATTACCCTAAAATAGAAGTTCTTTTGAATTTAAGATAGATCTCAAGGGACTGATAACCTAGAAAGACCAACAACACACAGGAATGACCATAAGGATACTGACCTACAGAATTCAGATTATATGCCTGTCCATGAATAACTTAAGTTCCGAGGAGACTAATTAAATTTAGTCAAGATTTTCCTATGGATAAACAACTCCCCACCCACAAAATTGAATTTTTCAATTAAATCCTACAAGAAGATCTTATTCATATGTGTGTCCCTAAAGCCTACACACAGTGTGACACATAGTAGGCACTTATAAAATTAAATGTTTTGAAATAAATATTCAAAGGCATTTGATGCAAATCTAAAATTTCCTAGACTATGAGGAAAACAGTGGGGAACCTGGGTTTATTGCACAAATCCCTGAATGCTAGTGAGCATTACCTTAGTATGAAAAGGCCATTTTAGCAAATGGCAAAGGAAAGGAAATTCTACTAACAAAAATGTATGATAACTACATAAACTAGGTAAAACTTTAAAAAAATTCAGTAGCCAGGTGTGGTGGCACACGCTTGTAATCCCAGTACTTGGGAGGCTAAGACAGGAGGATCGCAGGTTCACGGCCAGCCTCAGCTACTTACTGAGGCCCTCCGCAACTTAGTGAGACCTTGTTTCAAAAATAAAGAATAAAAAAGAGGGCTAGGAGTGAGTGTAGCTCAGAAATAGAATGCCCCAGGGTTCAATCCCCAGTACTGGAAAAAAAATTAAGTAAAAGCTGATCACAGTAGTGCACACCTGTCATCCCAGGTACTCAAGAGGCTAAGGCCAGAGGCCAACCTGGACAACTTAGCAAGACCCTGTCTCAAAATAAAAAATAAGAAAGGACTGGGGATATAGCTCAGTGGTAGAGTACTTGCCTAGCAAGTGTAACACCCTGGGTTCAATCCCCAGTACTGAAAAGAAAAACTATAATGAAAACCAAATTTTTTACAATAAGAGAAATACTTATTAATTACATACGTTCTCTAAAGTAATACAAAACCTAAAGGAAAAATACACCTGTAATCACACTTCTTATGGTGAATCAATGTTAATGTTCATATATTTACTTCTGATGGTGTTTTTTGTAGACAAATTGTAGTGTGTGTGTGTGTGTGTATGTGTGTGAGAGAGAGAGAGAGACAGAGAGACAGAGAGAGAGACAGAGAGAGGAGTCTAATGTAGCTTTTTAAAATTACAGCTTTATAGCCAGGCATGGTGGCACACGCTTGTAATCCCAGTACTTGGGAGGCTGAGACCGGAGGATCCTGGTTCGCGGCCAGCCTCAGCTACTTAGTGAGGCCTTCTGCAACTTAGTGAAACCCTGTTTCAAAATAAAGGATAAAAAATAGGGCTGGGGGTGTAGCTCAGAGGTAGAATGCCCCTGGGTTCAATCCCCAGTTCCGCAAAAAAAAAAAAAAATTACAGATTTATTGAAATATAGTTCATATACTGTCCCTTTTTAAAATATACAACTCAGTGATTTTTAGTATATTTGGAGTTGTGAGACCATCACCATTATCTAATTTTGATTATATAGTGTAGGATATTTGTATTTTAAGCCAAAGGAGACATGGAAAGCAGTGGTAGAGTTGAGGACTGTCTACGTGCCTCTGAAACAGCACAGGGTAGTAGGTCTCCAACAACACTGCCTACTGACTCATAAGGCTTCCCTACTCTACTTTTAAATTCAAATGGGGATTATGAAAAATATTTGTTATCAAGTCTAAGTGCTAAACTTAATTTGTTAGGGCAGCTTGGAATAAGCTAACAGTTTAATGAACTGGAAATAAAGTGCATTCAAATTTACAGAGGAAATTCTCCTGGGAGAAAAGGTAAAAATTTGATCATTTTATTAAAAAAAAAAGTCTGGGAAGTCTGCTAACTTTTTTTCTCTTTGTATTCCTTTATCCTGACAGTCGCACTCATCCTACAGAGCAGCCCAGTGTTCTGCCTTTGTTCACGATGTGTGTGATGATGGTTTACCCTACCCTTTTCCAGATGGGATCCTGGATGTCATTCTCCTTGTCTTTGTGCTCTCTTCTATTCATCCTGACAGGTAAATGAAGACGAAAGGGCAAAGCACATGTGTAAAGCTCCTTTATCAGTAGTGGTTTTTAGAACTATCAAAGCAAAAATGACAATTCTTGAATTTATTATTTAGTGAACTACATTATGTATAATATGCTGTCTTTTAAATGCAGTTTTTCCTTTCTTCAAACTTTAAGAAAGAAACTGGTCAAACTACTTCATTAGCGAGCTTTCTGTCACTGTCAGAATGAAGTGAACATATTCTGGCAAGACACATACCTATTAAAAGTGACAGTGCTTCAAGGAAATTACAAATTCAGAACAGCCTAATAGACTCCCAAGAGGGAAATTGTACTTGGTGATCAGAAACAAACATCTTTGATTTAGCATCTTCCTGAGTGTTCATAAAGAGGTGGGCTGTGGATCTGTTTGGCTTCACACAAGTCTATTGATGGGCTTTTAAAATTTCATTTCAAAGAAGCCCACTAAGGAATTAGGGGTAATAGCAATTCTACAGATTATCCTTGGACCTTTATGATCTAAGGTAAGCCTAGTGCCATCATTAAATAAATAAATAAATAAATAAATAAACATATATATATTTAATATATATATTTTTTCAGTTTTGGGGATCAAACCCAGAGCCTTGAGTATGTTAGGCAAGTGAGCTATATCTCCAGCTCCCTAAATATTTATAAATGGAATTTTTATGTTTTAAATGCAGCTTTTCTCCAGAGAGGAAACATAAAGAAATAGTACCAGCAATTAAAATGATCACCTTTCTTAAAATCTTGCCACCTTCTGTATATTAAAGCATGTGTGTGGCAAATGTCAGGACTTGTGCTTTTTTAAGGTTTGTTAAAATTGGGTTTTCACAATACCCTGGTAAGGGATACAGACCTGGATCAATGACTTTTTGTGGTTGAATGTGACCCTTTTCCATAGAAACTGAGGCACCATGTACTTCTTTCTTTGCAATTATGAGATCACTAGGATGTTTTACAGTCCTTTTACCCATTCAGAGATGAGCACGGTGATTACTTGTGGAGGACAAATTAGATTTCCAGATAAATTCAAAAGAAGATTATATTTGCACCTGATTTGTATATCAGGTTCCATGAAGCTACTTTTTCCCTCTCAGTTTCTATACCTTATTTCTTTTCTGCTAATCTGTTAATCTATTGGCATTGTTCAGATACTAGTAGAAAAATATCATCTGTGTATTTTGTTTCCTTACGTTAATAGTTAAAAGGAAGGTGTAGGTGGATAAAGAACAAGATTTCCTATTAGGCACCATAACAGGAAACATAAATTCTAAATAAGACTGCAAAAAGACTATTTGAAATTAGTTTAGATAATGTGTTTTCTCATGATTTGAATTGAACATTAAAGAGAAGGGGAAGCAGATGTCTTGGGAAGGTGGCTCTTATAGTACAGTGCTGCATTCTGTTTATTATAAAATAAACTCAGATGTGTCATGTTAGAACCAACTTCTTACCTACATGGAAGTGATCTAAAACTAAGGTATATGAGCTGGGTGTGATGGCACGGACCTCTAGTCCCAGCTACTCAAGAAGCTAAGGCAGGAGGATCACTTGAGCCCAGGAGTTCAAGAACAGCCTGGGCAACATAGACCCTGTCTCAAAATAAAATAATTAAATTAAAATGAATGAATAAAAGGAGGCAACAGTAAGTGAAAAGGGATGACAGTGTTTTTAGGATCATTTAGGACCACAGTAGTGGCTCCCCTGCCCCCCACGAAAGTTCTAGAAGAGTAGCTTCTTGGCCTCTTGGAAAGTTCAGACACAAATGAATGGCAGGCAATTCAGCTAGACCCTGAGTCCAGGGGTTACAGCCTAAATGGAAATAAATTGTAGGAGGCTACAAAAGAAAAAACTAATTGTCCTTCTTGTCATTGAAATAGAAGTATAAAATAGTATAGATCCAAGAATAGAGTAGGCTGTCAGTACTCATTGTTTTAATCTCTTCTTTTCCTCCTCTTCTCCCTCTGTCCAGAAATAGGTGAGGGCAGCAGAGACTGCCAGGGAGGGAGGGAAGGAGGGAAGGAGGGAAGGAGGGAAGGAGGGAAGGAGGGAGGGAAGGAAGGAAGGAAGGAAGGAAGGAAGGAAGGAAGGAATAAGGAAGAGGAGAAGGGAAAGGAAAGGAGGGAGGACTGGCTTTGTTCTTTCTTGTCCACGTTTTCTCCAGTTCAGCCCCCCTGCAGTTCTCAGGAACTGGCTCTGGAAGTACATTCTGAACCAAGCCAGGGGTGACCAAGAAAAGCAGCTCCCCATTACTTGCCTTTGTTCACAAGCCTCTACAATAAAGGATAATGTGAGGAAAGGATCGCAGGAGGTGGCTAGATTTTGAAGTACTTGTTTCTTTATTTTTCTGCATTTTGGTTTAATTCTTATTAATAATTACAGAGATTCTGCTCTATGCATAAAACATTTATTCTGAAAGCAAGTATCTTAAGATTTAGATACAGCTTTCTTTCATCACCAGAGCCTAAGGAGATAAGCACAGTGTGAAAATTACCTGTAATGAATAAGGAAAAAATTGTTTTCCCTTTTTGTGCATTATATTCCAATTTTTAAAAGGAACTTTTCACCTGATCATACTGTCTCTGTCTTATTTCTCTTTTGTTTTCATGGTAGCTTTCGTTTTCTCACTGTCTACTTCCTTTATAACATGACGTAATCTGACTTTTACCCCACTATTGCACTGAACATTGTTTTAATTGGAAGGAATTTATAGACTATCTAAACTCCTCGTTTTCTCTTTTCTTTTTTTTTTTTGTGGTACTGGGGATGAGCCCAGGGGCAGTCTACCTCCAAGCTACACCCCCAGCCCTATTTTATGTTTAGTTTTGAAACAGAGTCTCGCTAGGTTGATGAGAGTCTCACTACTTACTGAGGATGTCCTCGAACCTGTGATCCTCCTGTCTCAGCCTTCCAAGTACTGAGATTACAAGCGTGCACCACCACACCCAGCTAAACTCCTCATTTTCAAAGTAAGAAAACCCCAGCAGCTTTAAGTCGCTTGGCTAAAGCAGAGACAGCAAAGTCTTAGCACCCATTTACCATTCTCTGCCCTTGGCAGACATTGATAATCAATGTTGTGCTCTGACTGTTGTTCCCACTGGGTTCCTTCTCAGTAGAGCTCTGCAGGCAGCCAATGCCAGTTGCTCAGCATTGCTATGAGATCTGAAACTTTGCCATCCCTGGTTCATAATAACACATATGGCCATGAACATGTAACCAGAAACACTAAGTCAAGAGCAGTTATAAGGGGTTATATTTGACCGCATGCCACATAAGTAGAATAAATAGTAAAAGGAAGAAGGCAAAGGCTTCCCAGTATTGAGCTGGGAATTGGAGTGTGAATAACATTTGAATAGGCAGAGAGTAAGAATTCCTTGGAAACCATGTAAGCACAGGCATAGGCTGTTCAGAACCAAGCATGCAACAGTTTGGGTAGAGGAGGTGCTTCAGATTGCAAAGTAGTGGGAAAGATACTGGAAGGATTCGTTGGGGTCAGTAGTAGGAAATCTTAAGAGCTCTACTAAGAAATAAAATTTTACCCCATGGATTAAAATGACAAAAGTTTTAGAGTAAGGAGATGATTTGACAAAACTATCATTTTAAGCAGAATAATTCATCAATAATGTACAGGAAAATAATAAATTATGTTAGGAAGCTATTCTGTTTCCAAGTCCAAGGAGATACAGGTTTGTACTGTAGGAGTACCAATGGGAAATAAAAAAGAGAAAAAATATCAAAGATGTCATTTTAGAAAAGAAAGAGGACAGAATTTGAAGACCACATGGAGGGGATAGTGGAAGAAAGGGCAAATAATCTCTCCTGCATGCAGTGAATGAGGGTACCTTTGAAGCAAATAAGTCAGAAGAATAATGAGCTAATTTTGAGGAAAGATATACAATTTAGGATGACTCTGGCATATTTTTATTTTGCAAGGAAAATTAAGCACCTTGCTTTGCTGTAAATATGATCACTGTTTTCACAGCTTAGTTTTTGACATCATGCATCAGGCTCTGTGAAGTGCCCACTCCAATCATGTGGGTATTTTTTTTTTAAACTGTAGGTCTTTTTTTTTTTGTGATACTGGGGATTGAACCCAGGGGCATTCTACCACTGAGCTACACCCCCAGCCCTATTTTTTATTCTTTATTTTTGAAACAGGGTCTCACTAAGTTATGGAGGGCCTCAGTAAGTAACTGAGGCTGGCCGCGAACCTGCGATCCTCCTGTCTCAGCCTCCCAAATACTGGGATTACAAGCATGCACCACCACACGGGACTAAACTGTAGGTCTTTGGAATCTGGCCATTTAGCAAGTTGATGTCTTCTTTTTTTCCTTCTTTACAAAATATTTTTGTTTTTTATTGCACTTAAATTTATGGTTTAGATTTCTTTGGCACTATTGAGCTTTTCTTACTTTGTCTTCAAGAAGGTTAAATCTGGCATATAAAACAGGATTTCCACAAACAGTATCTTACTTTGTTTTCAAAGGATGCAAGGTGTTGTCAACCGACTGGCTAAGTTACTGAAGCCTGGGGGAATGCTATTATTTCGGGACTATGGAAGATATGATAATACTCAACTTCGTTTTAAAAAGGGTAATAGTATATTCAATTTGGGGTTATTTTCCTGTGTTTTAGATAATTCCTTGTTTATATTTCATGTCAAGTTGTTTTGTTTTTTTTTAAGAAATACTATGTTTTTCTTTTCACTATTTTTTTAGGGCATTGTTTATCTGAAAATTTTTATGTTCGAGGAGATGGCACCAGAGCCTATTTCTTTACAAAAGGTATGCTAATCTACAAGAGGAAATAATCAGCTGTGAAAACTCTTTTGGTTATTATGTGCAGGGAGAAACTCAGAAGCTCTAAAAACAAGGCTTCAGCTGTGATCAAACAACGGATGTCTTCATACTTTGGCGCTTGTTATCTACACAAAAACTTGAAAGTGGCCTTTTGCCTTTTAACCTTTTTCCAGTTATAACCGCTTTAGACAGTCACCTGTTTCACCCTCATGTTCAAGTGAAAGTGCACTGTGTAGTTCTGGAGACATTAGCATGGATTTGAAAAATTGATAACATACCACAGCCAGAAGAGGGAATTTTATTTTCAAAGTCTATAGAAAATTAATTCTCTCTAGCAAAATTTCTCATTTTAAAAAAGCATTTACTAAAATTTATACTACATTTGAGGGTTTCCCCAAACTTATAAAAGTACTTTTATAATGTGCATTTTGGGTCTGTGTAAATCAACAAAAACTCAGAAAGAAGGCAGCTTCCAGAATATTGAAAGCTGTGACCAATAGTTTTGTGTCATCTCTTTATGCTTGCTATGTTAGCCTATATATACTTGGTATATATATATATTTTTTCTTTTTTTGCAGTACAGGGGATTGAATCCAGGGGCATTCTACCTCCGAGCTACACCCCCAACCCTATTTTTTATTCTTTATTCTGAAACAGGGTCTCACTAAGTTGTGGAGGGCCTCACTAAGTAGCTGAGGCTGGCCCTGAACCCAGATCCTCCTGTCTCAGCCTCCCAAGTACTTGGATTACAAGCATGCGCCACCTCGCCTGTCTTCTAGTACTTGGTATGTTTTTGTGAAGTAAAAGAAACCCACTTGGAGTCGGGCATGGTGGCACATGCTTGTAATCCCAGTCCTTGGGAGGCCGAGACAGTAAGGTCGCAGGTTCGCGGCCAGCCTCAGCTACTTAGGGAGACCCTGTTTCAAAATAAAAATAAAATAGGACTGGGGATGTAGCTCAGAGGTAGAACATCCCTGGTTCAAATCCCCAGTACACACACACAAAAAGTAAAAAAAGAAATTCACTTGGTTTCACTCACCTAATTGGCGCTTGTTATCTACACAAAAACTTGAAAGTGGCCTTTTGCCTTTTAACTTTTTTCCAGTTATAACCGCTTTAGACAGTCACCTGTTTCACCCTCATGTTCAAGTGAAAGTGCACTGTGTAGTTCTGGAGACATTAGCATGGATTTGAAAAATTGGTAACACACCACAGCCAGAAGAGGGGATTCTTGGTATGGTCAATCAAATTTGGATGGTCAGTCATTCTGTCAGTGTTCCATTGCTCCATATCTCCCCCCTCCCCTGTCACAGTCATGTCTTTGATTGCAATTTCTGTTTCAAAGGGGAAGTCCACCATATGTTCTGCAAGGCCGGGTTAGATGAAAAACAAAATCTGGTTGATCGTCGCTTACAAGTTAATAGGAAAAAACAAGTGAAAATGCACCGAGTGTGGGTTCAAGGAAAATTCCAGAAACCATTGCATTGGACTCAGAATAGCTCCGAATTGACATTTTCACTCCTTTCTCGTGACTGAACTATGTACCGTGTTAAGATATAAAACCATAGAATGATACTACTCAAAGACTCCTGCAAATCTTTTAATTTCTCAAAAGACAATGAGAAGAAAAGAAGAGAATATGTATTTCCTGCTGCTTTGTCCTGGGTGAGCTCTCTGTGTAAATGCACGGGTAGCTGATGTGGAAGGCACACCACTTTCTTTGTTTTCAAAACTTGATATGCGCCGGGCGTGGTGGCCCACGCTTGTAATCCCAGTACTTTGGGAGGCGGAGACCGGAGGATCCGGGTTCGCGGCCAACCTCAGCTCACGCGCGCGCGCGCAATCTCTCTCCTCTCTCCTCTCTCCTCTCTCTCTCTCTCTCTCTCTCTCTTTTTCTCTCTCTCTCTCTACCTAGTGAGGCCCTCCTCAACTTTGTGAGACCCGGTTTCAAAATAAAGCATAAAAAAATAGGGCCGGGGGTGTAGCGCGGAGGTAGAACACCCCTGCGTTCAATCCCCGGAACCGCAAAAAAAAAAAAAAACTTGATATGCACAAGCTTGTTTGCTTTATTACATCTAACCATTTCATTGTTCCTTGAGTTTTAAAAGCATTCAGTTAATTACTTATACAAGCCAGATAATTTTGAGAAACTATAACATGCCATTTTTTTAGAAGTGGAAAAAAATCATGTACTTTATTTATACATTAGGCTTAGTAAAGCATTTTTCCCAAAGAGTTGAACTCTCCTCCATTGTCATCTGAGAGTTTTAGGGAAAGCTACAAGCTCAAGATCAAGGTATATTGGTTTTTGTTTTGTTATTGTCTAATTTTCCCAAAGCTATTTTGTCTGTTTGATTAGTTGTTTTAATTCAGGGACTAATGTCTGAAATACAGTTTTAGTTTCTCTTTCTTTACTAAAATTGGGGAAGTATGGTGATGCTAACATTACTTTTAGGCTATTCTTAGATGAACAAGTTGTTATAAGCTCTCTTTAAGATAAGTGTCATATCCAAGAAAATTCCTGTAGTTCAGACATGTCCAAATTGAAGGACATTCTACCAAATTACTGGCCTATACTCTTCATTTCTATGATATACTATACTGAAAAATAAAGTGTTAGAAACTTTTCCAGATTAAAGGAGACTAAAAGAACATTGTAACTGAATGCAATGTGTGATCTTAAATGCTAGACGAGAAAAAAGAACATTATTGAGGCAATTGATAAAGTTTGAATATGGACTATGTTGTGTCAGTGTTAAATTTTCTGATTTTGATAATTGTACCATGGTTATGAAAGAAAATGTCCTTGTTCTTAGGAAATATATACTGAAATATTTAGGGTTAAAAAAAGAGCCCGGCGTGGTGGTGCATGCTTGTAATCCCAGTACTTGGGAGGTGGAGACCGGAGGATCCAGGTTTGCGGCCAGCCTCAGCTACTTAGTGAGGCCCTCTGCAACTTCGTGAGACCCAGTTTCAAAATAAAGGATAAAAAATAGGGCCGGGGGTGTAGCTCAGAGGTAGAACACCCCTGGGTTCAATGCCTGGTACCAAAAAAAAAAAGAAAATTCCTGTAAGCAATTAGAAATTTATTTACTCCATTGCTTCAAACAGAACATAACATTGAGCCAGGCGTGGTGGCGCATACCTGTAATCCCAGTGCTTGGGAGGCTGAGACAGGAGGAGTGCAGGTTCCAGGACAGCCTCAGCAACTAGTGAGACTCATCAACCTAGGGAGACCCTGCTTCAGATAGGGCTGGGGGTATAGTGCTGAGGTAGAATGCCCCTGAACAACAATGAAAAGAAACATATGTTGGCTTGAAAACTGTTTTTTTTTTGGTACCGGGGATTGAACCCAGGGACATTCTACCTTCAAGTTACACCCCCATCCCTTTTTCTGTTTTTTGTTTTGTTTTGTTTTGTTTTGTTTGTTTTGTTTTGTTTTGTTTTGTTTTGTTTTGTTTTGTTTTGAAACAGAGCCTCACTAGGTTGATGAGAGTCTCGCTATGTTGCTGAGGCTGTCCTCAAACCTGCGATCCTCCTGTCTCAGCCTCCCAAGTACTGGGATTACAAGTGTGTGCCACCATGCCCAGCTGAAAACTGCACTTTGTAAAAATAGAGTTCCTAAAATTGGTCCTTCATTACATAATATTTATTGAATACTTTATATTGTACTGAATTATATAAACTAGTATAATCAATTAAGACCCAGACCTATCTTCAGTAAACATAAGTAGTCTAACTACCAAGGCAAAATGTGCATATCCTTAGCCTCTAAGGTTAAGATATATGAACAAATACTCAAATGGAGAACTTACTACCTAGTGAACTTGGATTGTGAGTCATAGAAATCTGGAAGAAATGGGTAATCTTTTTTTTTTTTTTGCGGTACCGGGGATTGAACCCAGGGGCGTTCTACCTCCGCGCTACACCCCCGGCCCTATTTTTTATACTTTATTTTGAGACCGGGTCTCACGAAGTTGCGGAGGGCCTCACTAAGTAGAGAGAGAGAGAGCTGAGGCTGGCCGCAAACCCGGATCCTCTGGTCTCCGCCTCCCAAAGTACTGGGATTACAAGCGTGCGCCACCACGCCCGGCGCAGAAATGGGTAATCTTTTGAAAGGACCACCACTGAGCTAAATGTGCAATGTGTGCATGTATGATGTTCATACCCTGACATATATCAAAATGTATAATTACAATTTACAATGCACCAATAAATGAACATAAAAAGTTAAAAATAAATAAAAAAAATTTTTTTTAATTTTTAAAAAATTAAAAAAAAAAGAAAGGACCACCACTGGAATAATTTGGTTCCAACTATTTTTCCTGTTTGTTTGTTTTTTCTTGCAGCACTGGAAATTTAACCCAGGGGCATTCTACCTCTGAGCTACACCCCCAGCCCTATTTTTTATTCTTTATTTTGAAACCAGGTCTCACTAAGTTGCGGAGGGCCTCACTAAGTAGCTGAGACTGGCTGTGAACCCAGATCCTCCGGTCTCAGCCTCCCAAGTACTGGGATTACAAGCATGCGCCACCACGCCCGGCTCTGTTTTTCCTTTTTGAATCTCTTGAAGTTCAATTTCCTGGAAGAATGTAACCGGTCCAGCTTGGGTCATGGGTTCATCTCTTGACAGGCTGGGGCAAGGCAGCTTAATTTTTGCCACTAGAATGTAGGGAGTGGAAGAAAGCCCCTCAAGGAAAATCAGTCATGGTTATCAAAAAGGAAGAGGGGGGTGCTGCTCCATACCATCAACACATCCACGGCGATAGGAGTAGTCAGTTCTAAAGAGATCAGCTGGAAAAAGAAGGGAAGAACCAGGCTTCTGGGAGGAGGTGGACCTCAGGCTAGTCCTTGATTTTCTGTTTTCAGAATATTGTAAGAAGACAAATGTGGTGTGAGATGAGGAAAGTAGAGAAAAGATGGGCTGAGAGAGTCAACTTGTAAACAGCCTAGAATGTTGGGTGTGTTGACTTCTAGTCTCGGCTGGAGCCGTCTGAGGTTGATTCATTTTTTTTTGTATCATCCCTTGCCATAGTGTGTTATGAACATATCTGAGAGATTTGTTGAGGAGTTATCTATAGGATGAGATGGAATGAGGTCAGAGATGTGTGGCAAGAAAGACCACAGAAAGGCATTTGCATAAACTTGCCTTGGTGGCCACGTCCTTAGAAGGACAGTTAGCAAGGTTTCTGTTTAAAAATGCAGCCGGGTGTGGTGGTACATACTTGTAATCCTAGTACTCTGGAGGCTGAGATGGGAGGATCTGGGTTCATGGCCAGCCTCAGCTACTTAGTGTGGCCCTCCACAACTTAGTGAGACCCTGTTTCAAAATAAAGAATAATTAAAAAAAATAGGGCTGGGGATGTAGCTTGGAGGTAGAATGCCCCTGGGTTCCATTCCCAGTACTGCAAAAAATAAAAAATAAAATAAAAATAAAAATGCATACATCAGTAAATGTAAAGTCAAAATTTGCCTGAGAGTCTTAACTCAGTTGCATTTTATAATTAAAGTATGCATTTAAAAGCCAAACTAGTCAGGAAAGTATTACATACAAGGGCAGTTTAGATAAGTTAATGTTGCTATGGGAACCCCACAGATCTTCTTGTGTCTCCATTTAAAAATCATGGCCCAAGGTGGTTTTAAAAACAACAGAAGGTAAAATTATTCTCACATTCTCACACATGTAAATTGTACTGTCTCTCTCAGTTCTAAATAGCAGATTCAAGCCAGCCTCTTGACTGGCACAGTAAAATTCAGCTTCATGTCTTTCTGTAATGTATTACAGCATGCAAGTTAACCTTTAGAAGCTTCAAAAATACAGCAACCAAATTTGGACTGTGAGACACAAACTGGGCTGTCTTGGTCTCTGTCCAGCATAGACCTCCTATTCCACATGGCTGCACAGCAGGGCCTTTCCCCGGTGTCTTCTGCTTGTCCAGGCAGTCTTTCTCCCTCCTAGCCTACCTGTACCAACCTCTTCCTTGGAGTTTGCTGCTGGGCAAAAATGTGGATTTGGGCAGAGAAAGAAAAGGGAAAGACCTATTTGAAATGTCACATATAGTTATTGAAAAATGAAGTGTGTTGCAAATGTATCTGCTTGGATATTAGCTTAAAATATTTGATAACTACATGAAATTCTCATTTTCCCCTCACATCCATAAAGCTAGGACCAGTTGGTTAGGCAGAGTCTGATGTTTAAAAATTCATCTTCTGAGGGACCATTTTCTTTCTAACAGAAAAAGGTATAGCCTATCTTCTAACACTAAAGAAACAATGAAATATATTAAGAAACGCACCCTCCATTTTCTGTCCATTTCTAAAAATTCACTTTTGAGCAAGGTCCAGATGTAGAACTTCTCACATGAAGAACTGTTTCGGAAGGTTGTGAGAGAGTTGGGACAGCAGTTCCCATTATTACAAGTTTTGCATTCCGTGTGTCATGCTTGCACTGAGGCACCCAGTTCACGTCAAGAACTTACTTGCTTTGCTTGTTTCACTTCCATATGTTTTGTCTCCGAATTGTGAACACATCCTGATTTCTACCATTATGTAATTTTAAATCAATGCCCCTACTCTAGTTTGTACAAAAAATTTGCCCACCTGCAAAATAGCTGCCCTCCTGGGGACAAAACTTAAAGCCATCTGAACCACCTGGATTGTTAAATTCAGGTGAGTTACATTCTTGCCTTAAAATTCCTATGCCCTATTCCTCTGGTTTTCCATCTCATCAAAGTTCTGAAGGCTGAATATATCACGCACTGTTACTTCCAATCGGTTCTGGTGTTTATTATGCTCCTCACAAGTACAGATGACTTCACATTTGCATCGCTAATCGGCCTCTTTCAAAGCCTCTGCTCCTCCTGCCTGCCTCTCTTAGTCATCAGTAGACTGCATGTTGTCGTGGGTATTTTCATTGTGGGTATTTTCCCCACTTGTGAAAGCGCATTGTAAATTCTAGAGCACTAAATATATGAGAGGTATTGTTAGTAATAACAGCATTTACAACCTACAAGGCGGCACACACAGTGCTCAACAGATACTTTTTCAATGGTTTTATGAGACATTGTGAGAAACGTATCATGCTGTGGAAAAAGTATTGCCTGGGAGTCAGACAGGAAAGCATGGGCCCTAGTTCCCACTGAACCACTCAGCGACTCTTCATTTAGCTCTGAGTGCTAAGTTTTGTATATTCTGTACACGGTACTTCATTTAATCCTCAACTCCTATGAGGTAGCTTTTATGATAGCCATTTAACAGAGGAGAGTGGGGCTCTGAGCTGTTAGGTAATTTGCCCAGAATATCAGAGCCATCAAGAGGCAGAGCTAGAGGTGGACTCAGAGCTCTCTGATTCCAAAACCTCTACACTCATCCCTGTACTTTTAATTGATTGGCTCAGGTGCTTCCGGGAAAGGTGCTGGAGAAGAGGGAGTTCCTGAATCAAGTGGAGAGCTACAGCAATGGACAGGGGTTGGATCAGCCGAACTTCAAGGTCACAGCTCATTCTAGATCCAGTCATTCTGTGATATAAGTAGGTTGCCCTTGTCCACAATTAAAATTGGGAAGGAAGGGAACAGAGAGGAATGACAAAGCAAAAAGCTTTCAATCAGCTCTTTTCAGCATTCTGCATATGTTCAGTGCTGGCTCGCCCCACCCCCTCTGCACTTGGCATCTCTCCTAGCAGAGCACTCCTCACTTGCATGCTCTGCACTTAAAGAAAAAACTGTTCTGTGCGGTGGGGGGGGGGCTTAAAATGTCTTCAGAGGCATTCAGCTCTATCATAATCTAAAATATGTAAAATCAGGAGGTGTCAATAACAAAGCATGAGTGAAAACATCTTTATTTAAAACATTGTATGTACATTAATGCCACATTAATGCCAATTCAAGCATGAAATGTTGAGCATTTCTTGGAATATGGTCTGGGATTTGAGAGGCACAAAGGTACCTGCAAGATGGCTTTGGTGTAGTTATAAATGTAAATAGAAGTAAAATAACAGTTGTATCTTCATTTATAATGAATCTGTATTGTGGCCTCAGAGCTACAGAGGGGAGTAAATGCCAAAATCTGTCTTTCATTAACATATGCCTTAAATGACAGGGAAGAGGTGTTGAAGACAAGATTACTTTTTCCTATGAGTATGAATCAGCAACATGCAGTAACAAGCAAGTAATAATAGTTCTGCGGGTGAGTGCCTACAGAGGGTAAGAAAAAGAGCATCAAACCGAAAAAGCAAGTGCACCTGCAGGAGGGGCCCAGGAGGCCACAGAGCACAGCTCCCCTAAGCACCATCTCCGGGGCTCAGAGCACAGTGACCCTAACTCTGGCAAATCAGGTTGGCATGAGATAGATGGAGCACATTAAAACTTCCAGATGGTCTAAGACAGCCTACCCTCAGCTGCCGCCGGAGCTCATGAAAGGCAAGCTACAAGACACAACTGCTTGGCCAAGAGCTTAAAACAACAGCCATTGATTCTCTAGTGCCTGTGGTTTCACATCCACTTAACCTTTAGTAAGGAACAGCTAGAAGCAGGTGAATGAATAAATACACCTTAACATTACATAAAGAGGGAAAACAGTCAATACTTTGGGAGCACTGTTGGCTTCAAGCAGTCACAAATAGTATGCAGGTAGCAGTGTCCTTGGCATCCCAGTGATCTATGTCTTTAACTTTGACTTTCTCCAGCAGGTAGGCACTAAGGCAAGCCTGGGGCCTGGGGTGAGGGAGATGCCTTTCTCTCAGATGTTACCAAATGAAATGAGTCATTGATTGCCTCCTAAAGAGCCCGAGCGCATCAGTACTTCTGCTTCGGCTGATGAGGTTTGGTCCAGGAAAAAGAGGAATTTTGTGATGTTTATAAAAAAAATTCTTTGGCAGTGTTTTCTTTTTCTTTTTTTTTTTTTTTTGGTACTGAGTGTTGAACCCAGGGACATTCTACCTTCAAGCTATACTCCAGCCCTTTTTATTTTTTATTTTGAAACAGGGTCTTACTAAGTTGCTGAGGCTGGCTTTGAACCAGCAATCCTCCTGTCTCAGCCTCCCAAGTACTGGGATTACAGGTGTGCACCACGCCCTGCTCCGGGCTGGTCTTGAACTAGTGAGCTTACATGATCCTACCACCTCAGCCTTCCTTGGCAATGTTTTCAACCCATTGCTCCTTTTTGTGACACTTTCTAGTTCTTTGCAGAAATTAGTTTTGTCCTCAGTTAATCTTTCTATATCAAGCATTGTTTCAAAAAAACAACAAGGAAGGGCAGCCACCCTTCCAGCCTTTAAGGCTTTTTCATTGGGAGCGCTGAAACCGTGTGATTTCCTAAAATTAATGATGAGACACTGTTGAGTCTATTGCATTAGTGGGTTTTACATTTTTTAAAAATGCTATGTACTTAGCACAAGCAGCGCCATGCAATTGCCACTTCATTTCTCTTGGTTCCTGCCTCCCAAGAAAAACTTGTCTCCCTCCTGAGGCTGTCCTGCTGAACAGAAGGCTCCCTCTCCACACCTCCTAGGTGAGTGGAGACAGCGGCCCCACAAGCAGCATTTGGAATGCACTCTGAAAATCACCTGAAAGAAAATGGCTGAAATCGCCAGCAGCACACACTGCACTGAAGCAAGAGAGATGTCTGCCTCCAAGGATAATTGCTTTTCTCATTGCTCGTATTTCTTCCTTCGCAGCCCACACTTATATCAATACACATACTCCACTTTGACTTCCTAGAAGGTATTTTAAAAGGGTTTTTTTTTTAAAACAAGCATCCACGTGAAAAATAAAATTCGGGATCCAGAAAAGTATTTATCTACTCATCCTTTCCCTGAACGTATTCCTAATCAGCCAGTTTCTGAGCGTCTCGTCATTTGCAGTTTTGTTTCCTATTAAAACACTTGGGCTCTGGAGATTAGTGAGACAAAGCTTCATTATAACCCTCCTAGTTTTACTCCATTTCGTATATGCTTTCCCTTCCTAACTCCCTCTCCAGGTGCTTCTTTCTCTTGCCAAATAGTGCAAGGAAATACTTTTGCAGCTCTTTTGTTTACTTTAGAAAAAACATTGATCCAGGCTTTCCCATTCGGGAGTGCTGCTCATTTCCTGACTGGCCTTTAAAGTTTGGCTCCTCAGCAACTGGGGATTTGTTTGCTACCCAGAGAGAAAGGAGCTGGGTGCCCAGCAGCCCTGGGCTGAAATGAAAATTAGGTTCTGCGGATTCCCTGATGCAAGCTGATGTTTTCCTCATAGGTTTTTTTTTCTGTTCCCCAAAGCTTTGATGTATAGTCATTTAGCTTTGACTTTTAAAAAAGTAATGTATATTTGTATTTTTTTGTAGTACTAGAGATTGAACCCCAGTCCTATTTTATGTTTTCTATTTTTATTTATTTATTTTATTTATTTATTTATTTATTTTTTGCAGTACCGGGGATTGAACCCAGGGGCGTTCTACCTCCGAGATACATCCCCAGCCCTATTTTTTATACTTTATTTTGAAACCGGGTCTCACGAAGTTGCGGAGGGCCTCACTAAGTAGCTGAGGCTGGCCACAAACCCAGATCCTCCAGTCTCTGCCTCCCAAGTACTGGGATTACAAGCGTGCGCCACCACGCCCGGCTTATGGTTTTTATTTTGAAACAGGGTTTCACTAAGTTGTGGAGGGCCTCACTAACTGAAGGATGGCGGTGAACCGGGATCCTCCGGTCTCAGCTTCCCAAGTACTGGGATTACAAGCATGAGCCACCACACCTGGCTGTATTTTTTTTTTATTTCTAATTGACACATAGTAATTGTACTTATTTATGGGGTATAGCTTTGACTTTTTATTTTTTGGACTCTTTCATACTGTGGGTTGAGCCCAGGGGCATTCTACCACCAAGCCATATCCCCAGCCCTTTTTTAGTTTTTGTTTTGAAAGAGGGTCTCCCTAGGTTGCTTAGGCTGTCCTCAAACCTGCAACCCTCCCAAGTCCTGGGATTACAGGTGTTCACCACCGTACCTCATTTAGCTTTGACTTTTAGTTTTTTTAAAAGAAATTTTTAACTTTATTTTTTATTGGTGCATAATACTATACAGAATAGTAGGTTTCGTTGTGACATCTCCGTATATGCACATAACATAAAAAATACATTTTAATGGGGTTCCCTTCCAAGTGCACATAGACATTGATCATGTGCACAAGGAAATTCTCAAGAATAAAGAACTACCTCTTTGCTATTTTTCACCTACTATATGACCTGCCACACAACACATACAGGACTTACCCCTACTCCAATTCCATTGCCAGTTGCCTGGCCTGGTAGAGGAGGAACTGTAACACAAAAGCCATTTGACTTAGGCTACCTCACATTCTGGGTCCCCAAGACTGTTGAGTTAATGAAGCCTTGGTTATTGCATGGTTGAACATTTTCTTACTTCATGTAAGTTTTTGTTTGTTTCTTGCCGTGTTGGGAATTAAACCCTGAGCATGCTAGGCAAGCCCTCTACCACTGAGCTACATCCCCAGCCCCCTCATATATGTTTTTTTGAATCTTCTGTGCTTCCTTCTCATCAGTACATTTGCATCAAGTTTTATTCTAGTTATGCAACTGTATACTATAATTATGTTTACATATGAATATAAATTAGTTCATCCTACTTTGGGGAATTTATTCATAGTTTGTTATGAGATCGGTAACTTTCCAAAGAGACAGACTAGAGCCTATACTTTTATATATTAATGCTTTTTAAAAAAAACATTATAAGATATTTGGTCTAGGAAAGTTGAATGATAGAGTAGAAAACATTGACTGACAAAATCAGAGATTTTAACTGTCTTTCTTAAGGACTTAATCTCTAATATACAGCAATATGGCAGATAAAATAATCATATTCGAGGAGGTACAAAGACAAGGCTCTTGGCATAGACAAGCTCCAATTGAGGAAGCATGCTATATCAATAAGGTGGCTAGGAATCCAGGGTCGGTCATTCCTCTGGAGCACAGTCACCACTAGGATATGCGCCTGCAGAAGCAAGCAGCTCTGTGGCCTAGAGAGAGGCAGCGTTCACAGGCACATTAGCCGAACACTGCTCCTGTGACCCAAAGAAAAGCGCAAGGTCAGGGAAGATTGTAGCAAGAGTGGCTTGTAACCAGATCTCAGCAATCTGGACTATATGCTTAAACGCTGCCTGCCTGAGCTCAGAAGAGCCAAAGACAGAGCCCTGGCTGAGCCATGGAAATAGGAAGGCTGCAGAGGTCCTGAGCTTTTTTCTGCTTACCTGAATTACAGTTCTACCACAGAAATGGCTAGTAAGGTATTTTGTTCTTGATATTTTTAGAAGAACAAAGGTTCACCTTTATCTGATCCTTCTTTTGATTACAGAGCTCTTGGACTTTGTGTTTGTTTTCCACCATGACATGTCACATGCCTGAGTTTATTGATCTGTCATAAACCTGGAAAGATGGGAGACAGCCTTAGGAGAAAGAGAGGTGTGGGAGGAAGACTCATTGGCCCAGCCAGATCACCCTCATTCCTGGGGCAGAGAAGGGAAGTCTGGCTCTCACTTTGCAGAAGTGAACAGATTGGTTTGTCAGGTATAATGAAGTCACCAAGTGATTCAAGATTTTCTGTCCCTCTGTAAGGAAATAAATGGAAGGCAAGTGAAGAATACAGGCCAAAATAGCCTACTATACAAGACCACCCTGTGGACTTACCATCACCCGATAAGGTTTGAGAGAGGCCCCCCAAAATAATCTCAATGTTCCCTCAACCGGGCGTGGTGGCGCATGCTTGTACTCCCAGTACTTGGGAGGCTGAGGCAGGAGGATCGCAGGTTCGCGGCCAGCCTCAGCTGCTTAATGAGGCCCTCCGCAACTTAGTGAGACCCTGTTTCAAAATAAAGAATAAAAAATAGGACTGGGGGTGTAACTTGGAGGTAGAATGCCCCTGGTTCAATCCCCAATACTGCAAAATAATAATAATAATAATAATAATAATAATCTCAATGTTCCCTGCCCAAATTTTAAAGCAACGAGAGAGACTAAGATGTTGATAGATTAAATGTCAGCTCAATTACTGGTAAAGCTGATACTGGAAAAAATTTCTTGGGGTTTATGGAAATCCTTCGTAATACTGAAGCCCAGAATCAGGACCCTCAGCCAGACAGCCACAGAACTGTACCCTGTGAAGCTGTTACAGAGTAGGGTCCTCTCCGCGCTCACATCTGAGGTAAGTCACTCCACCCCTCCCAGGAATGAGGAGGGAAGGACTACAGAGCCCAGCAGTCTTGTGTCCATGGCTCCCTCTCCATATGGCAAGAAACAGCAGGCACAGGAATTACCTACACCTTGGTAAGTGCTGAATAGAGCATCCCCCACAGACACTGAGGCTAGCGCAGTGTGGAGTGGACTCCACTTTGTCCCTTTGTCACTTGCTGAGTAGTCTGCTGAGAGAGATACGCTATCATTTTCCTCAGCATTTACCTATGAGCCTGCGGCAGCTCATCTAACCTATAAACATTTGCCTTAGTGATGGATGGAATCTGCAGGGTACGGGCTGACACAGTACATGATTAGAATACGGGGAACTGCAAACAAAATGAATTTCCAGAGTTATAACCAGTGACTTATTCTGGGAACCCTACTACACTTAAATCTTTACTAGGCTGCTAAATAAATGGCCAGGAGGTCTAGCAGTTCTGTCCAGCACCATTTCCACACTGACTCTAAATGAATAGCTGGCTCTAGATCAGTGCTTCTCAAACTGAGGTGAATGACCAGTTGTTGTGTTTTGTTTCATTTTATTAATTTCCGGTCTTTCACAGACCAATACTTTTTTTTTAAAAGAACAGTAAAGATGAATTACTAGGAAGAAAAAAAAAGGATATACTCCAGTTTTTGCCATTTTGCATCTTGGTCTCTGCCCTCCCCCCACAGTCTCTCCTTATTACCATCCAGTCAGCCAGTGAGTACCAGGGAAGTGTCAGGCTCTGTTCTAGGTTTGAGAAATGAAGGGATAAACAGGAAAAAAGTAAAGATAGACAAAACACAAACCCAAGCTGTTTATTAGATGCAACAAGTATAAAACCACTCCATTTCTATCCATACCTAGTCACAGACTGGTAATGAAACAATTCACTGACCAGATCCCACCCATAGTTTTAGCTGATTTGATTCTAAACCACAGACATTAGACTAAAAATCTCTTAAATCATGGTATCTGTCCTGCTTGGCCTCCTGAGCTGTTTTCTGTTCTTGCCTCGGGGCCTACAGTGTCAAGACCTGGGTTCTTGCACCTAGAAAATATTTGGTTCACATGTTCAGTTGCTTTTTCCTGGTATCCTTTCTACACAATGGCTGTTAAGCACACAAAACTATACCCCACTACCTACCTCTCACCAGTTTGCTATTCTACCTTTTTGTGTGTGTGTGTGGTACCAGGGATTGAACCCAGGAGCTTTCTACCTCCGAGCTACATCCCCGGCCCTATTTTTTATACTTTATTTTGAAACTGGGTCTCATGAAGTTGCGGAGGCCTCACTTAAGTAGCTGAGGCTGGCGGCGAACCCAGATCCTCCGGTCTCCGCCTCCCAAGTACTGGGATTACAAGCGTGCGCCACCACACCCGGCACTATTCTACCTTTTATTCGTTCCACTTTTTAGGAACTTGACATTTTCTGAATATAAGAATGTGCAAAATAGTTTCTATGCTGACTTAAAATGGAAAGGGAGATGGTTATATGTTGTAGTCAAATTGTGAATGCTGGGTTGATAGAAACTAAAGGAACACAGAAAACTTGGGGAAAGGCCGAAGATAAATAAAATAATATTAATAGTTTGTTTTTAGGGGCTATGATTCAAGGCTGAAGAAAATGTGTCTGTTAACCTTAAAAGAAAAGCATGCTAGGAGATGAGAATGATGGCTTCCAAGTAGAAACAGGAAAAAAGAGTCCTCAGGGAAGAACCAGGGGACCCACTCTGGATATAAATCCTAGGTTCACTACTACTGTTGTGTGACCTTAAGCAAGACACTTATTATCTTCAAGCCTCAATGTCAACAATAAAGTGAAAGTAATGCTTACCTGCAGGTTGTGGCAAGAACTAAGTATAATGCATAAATGCTAGGCATGGTCCTGAAGATGACTGGTGCTTAATAAATGATCATTTATATCATTATTAATAGATTTTTTGTTTTTAAAAAGGATGATGTGATGGCTCATTTGGGTTTCAACTTGACTGGATTAAGGGATACCTAGATAGCTGGTAAGGCCTTATTTCTTGATGTGCCTGTGATGGTGCTGCCTGTGATGGTGTTTCCAGAGGAGACTGGTTTGAGTCGGTGGACTGAGAAGGGAAGATAGTGTGAGCGGGCACCATCCAGTTGGCTGGGGGCCCAATACCACAGAAAGACCACTTCTAATGTTGGGATACCCAATTCCCCTAATAAATCCGTGTGTGTGTGTGCGTGTGCGTGTGTGTGTGTGTGTGTGTGTGTGTGTGTGTGTGTAGTATTGGTTCTATCTCTCCCAGCCCTGTTTTATTTTTTGTTTTGAAACAGGGCCTCACAAAGTTGCTGAGGCTGGCCTTGATCCTGCAATCCTCCTGTCTCAGCCTCCCAAGTACTGGGATTACAGGTATGTACCACCATGCCTGGCTTGCATTATATGTATTTTACAACAATTGTTTTTAAAAACTAGCCCCTAAAGCCGAGCGTGGTGGCCCACGCTTGTAATCCCAGTACTTGGGAGGTGGAGACCGGAGGATCCAGGTTTGCAGCCAGCCTCAGCGCTCGCTCTCTCTCTCTCTCTCTCTCTCTCTCCCTGTCTCTCTTTCTCCGTGTCTCTCTCTCTCTCTCTCCCTGTCTCTCTCTCTCCCTGTCTACCTAGTGAGGCCCTCCACAACTTCGTGAGACCCGGTTTCAAAATAAAGTATAAAAAATAGGGCCAGGGGTGTAGCGCGGGAGGTAGAACGCCCCTGGGTTCAATCCCCGGTACCGCAAAATAAATAAATAAATAAATAAATAAATAAATATAAAAAAATAAAAACTAGCCCCTAGCTGGACCAAGGGACAACTGAGTTCCCTTGGTGTTCTTTTATAAGAGCTCTAAACCCATCAGCCCTCCCAAAGGCCCCACCTCTTAATGCCATCACTTTGGGGATAGGATTTCTTTATATAAACTAGGTGTGGTTGTACAGCCTATAGTCCCAGCTACTCTGGAGCCTAAGGCAGGAGGATCATTTGAGCCCACAAATTTGAGACCAACCTGGGCAGTATAGTGATATCCCCATCACACACACACACACACACACACACACACACACACAAAGATTTCAACATATGAATGTGTTGAAGGGAGTTACATAAACACTAAGACACAGTTAACATTTGGGGTCATATAAAAAGAAGCCATAGCCAGGTGTGGTGACACATGCCTATAATCCCAGTACTTGAGAGGCTGAGAAAGGAGGATCACAATTTCAAGCACAGTCCCAGCAATTTAGTGAGGCCCTCAGCAACTTAGTGAGACTCTGTTTCAAAAAAACAAAAACAAAATAAAATAGGACTGGGGGTGTAGCTCAGAGGTAGAATGCCTCTGGGTTCAATCCTTAGTACCACAAAAATAAATAAAAATAAAAAGAAGCCATATATATTTTCTGTTTTGTACTTTTTTTCTTTTTTACCGTACTGGGGATTGAACCCAGGGGTGTTCTACCTCTTAGCTACACCCCCAGCCCTTTTTATCTTTTATTTTGAAACAGGATCTTGCTAAGTTACTATGGAGCGGATTTGAACCTGCAATCCTCCTATATCAGCTTCCCAAGTACTGGGATTACAGGCATGCACCACTACACCCAGTTTCTGTTTTGTACTTTTAATTTAATTTATTTATTTTGGTACTGGGGATTGAACCCAGGGGTGTTCTACCTCTGAACTACAACCCAGCCCTATTTTATTTTTTAGTTTGAAACAGGGTCTCACTAAGTTGCTGAGGCTGGTGGTGAACCTGTAATCCTCCTGTCTCAGCCTTCCAAGTACTGGGATTAAAAGTGTGTGCCACCACACCCAGCTGTACTTTTTATTTTAAAGTGTCATTATTTTGTTACTTCTTATTTTTCTGCACACTGTATTCTGGAACTTACCAGGTATCTTAATTTTCCTAAGTCCTTTCTACAGTTAAAAGTAGTTTGCAGACTATAGCATTGGCATCACCAAAAGAGGTCATTAACAGTTGAGCATCTCAGGTCTGAACCAATCTACCAACTCAGGATCTGAGTTTTAACGAGATTCCCCAGGCGACTCGCACACACATTCAAGTTGGAATTCTTGTAGAAAGCTTCTCACTGCTCTTGTTGGAACCCTGGATCTCTAGTTGGTTGCTCATTGGAAGCACCTAGGAAGCTTTTAAACACACTGATCCCTGGCGCCTACTCCAGATTCTGACTCCATCTATCTCTGGGGGTCTAGGCATTGGTGTTTGTTACTCTTTAGGAGACTTTGTTTTTTAGTCAAGGTTGAGAACCACTGAGTTGTGGTTTAAAGGAAAATAAAAAGAATTCCATAGATTATGAACTGGTTTACAGTTGTGAAAAGCAGAGTGAGATAATTAAATTTGAGTGGGTCTTTACCTAAATATATAACTAGTTATGTGAGACTAGAGATTGTTATGTAGAAGTGATTTCTCCCCCAAAAATCTTCCTCGCTTATTCCTTTGCGGGGGGGGGGTTAAGTGGGTGGAGTACTGGGGATTGAACTCAGGGGCATTCTACCTCTGACCTACACCCCCAGCCCTATTTTTATTTTTTTGTTTTGAAAGAGGGTCTCACTAGTTTGCTGAGAGTCTCACTAAGTTGCTATGACTGGTCGCAAGCCTGCAATTCTGCCTCAGCCTCCCAAGTACTGGGATTACAGGTGAGCACCACCACATCTGGCGTTTCTTCTCATTTTTTATTTCTTTAGTACCCAGGTTGTCTCAACAGCCTTCTTAACCTCTCTGTTCAGTTATGTTCAGAGCCTCCCACCATGCCCAGTGAGAGTCCTTCTCCCGTCCCAGCACCCAAAGCTGGTGCTGCTTGGTGCTCTGCCAAGGGTGAGGTACGGAGCTCTGGGGGGATCAGCCATCACTGGTGCTTTGTCTGCTGTTGCTATATGTGGCTAATGCCCCAGAGACTCCCTGAGCTAAAGCCACCTACCAAGACATGTTGGAATCCCATTGGTGAGCGCATGGTACTTTCACAACTCCTTGCAAACCAGTCTTGTGCCTTGATGCCCGCCCCACTTGGAGCAATTTTGGTATTCTCACCAATCTGCAGCTTTCAAATTTTCCTTAGCCTCTTCCCATGGTTTTTTCATTTCGTCTGTCCTTGTAGAGTGCCCAGCCAGAGTCTGTCACACTCGAAAGCCTCACTGCCACATGGGTCTCACTTTTCCTGGGGGATGTGCTTTTCTTTTTGTGGCTGGGTAAACATTTATATTCTTCTTCCATATTCTTCATTTCTATCCCAGAGTTTAGTTTCTAAGAAGTCTAAGTAGGGCCTTTAGTCAGTTAGTATTAGAAAAGCTTTCTTTTTTATTGTTTGTAGGTGAAATTCAATTTAATTGATTTATCAAATCTTAATTTAATTCCTGCTGTCTCTGTCACTGGAAAATGACTAGCAACTTCCCCATTGTTATTGAAATATTCATCATCTTTATAAATATTTTGACATTTTTTGAAATGCCAAAAATATTCATGATGTGCACTACATAGTCTAGAATAGACAGGACTATTGTTTTAGCATAAAGCTTATTTCAGGTTGGGAAAAGAGGCACTTGATATTGCAGATAGGGAAGTAGAATTAGGCTAGAATAGTCATTTTTATTAACATGATGTATTTTAAGATAGTGTCCTAACAACCTAATTTCTCCGCCGGAAATGGACCCTAAATGATTGTGAGTCGTTTTTGGAGTTGTAAGTTCTGACTCCTCATTAAATGTATGTCATCGAGCAAGTCAATCTTTTTTTTTGCCTCAGAGTATTTATCTATAAAATTAGGAAGTTGCACTCAGAGTCTGACAACATCTCTTTCCAGCTCTAAAAGTCAGTCTCAGAATTCTCAGCAAAATCATGTATTACCAAAAGGCAGAAACAGCATCTTCTATTTTTTCTCAGCTCCTGATTTTGCCATCATATTGAAAACAGCAAAAATAAAGGTAATTAAACATGGGGAAAAAATGGACTGAGCATTATGCCATCTGACATCTCAAGTGTTTTCATTTTATGTTCTGTTCTGGTCCTTGAACATATGTATACATAAATTTACACAGTTGTGATCATAAGAGAGGTAAAATTTTGTAATTTCCCTACTTCACTTGATTTATGTAACTTTTTTATATTACCATTTTCACTCATAATTATACTTTTAATGGTTACATGGTATTCCATTTCATTAAGGTCCCATGTTTACTTAAATATTCCCTATATTTGGAACTTAAGATTGTTTTCAACACTTGATAACATAAAGAATGTAGCAGCAAATTTTTTATTCATATGGCTCTTTCTTTTGAATAACTTTCTAATAATAAATTTCTAGGAGGCTTTTTACCATTGCTTATAAGTATTAGCGAACGACTTTTTGAAAGCTTACATTGATTGACATTGTCGCCACCATATCTTAAGAGTGACAGCTTAACTAAACTGCCCCAAAGGTGTGATATGAAATGATACTTACTGTCTTAATTTACATTTCTTTGATTACCAGCAATCTTGAACAGTTTTCCATTTAAGATTATACATTATATCCTATGAATTGTCTGGTTATGCCCTTTCTCATTAATCTGCTGTGAAATGCTGGCTGAGTCCCATAAACCTCTGTGCAGTTCAGGGTTCTCATCTGTAAACAGGATGCTAATAGTTCCTGTTTCACAGAAGTATTGTAAGGATTAAATGGACTTCTCAAGGTAAAGGGTGTAGAATAGTACCTGATATATAGAGAACATTTTTTAAATGTTAATATTAATAATAACACTAGAATCTTAATGATTTTCATTACAAATTATGGTTTCCTCTAATACTTGTATAAATGTGTAAATATCTTTGATTAAATCTTAAGAGAGCTCTTTATACACTATATATGTGACTCAATCTGCTGGGTTTGGTAAAACATAAAGGAAGTGTTATTTTAATTTCTGTATTCATTTACATGTGTGTACAGCCATGCACACGCAAGTGTATGGGTATGCCTGATAGTGATCAGAATGGCACACCCAGCTCTGTTGAAGACCTGTCAACCGATTCTTTTAGAAAAATAAATAATAAAGCCGGGCGTGGTGGCGCACACTTGTAATCCCAGTACTTGGGAGGCTGAGACTGGAGGATACAGGTTCACAGCCAGCCTCAGCTACTTAGTGAGGCCCTCTGCAACTTAGCGAGACCCTGTTTCAAAATAAAGAATAAAAAAATAGGGCTGGGGTGTAGCTCCGAGGTAAAAATGCCCCTGGGTTTAATCCCCGGTACCGCAAAAATAAATAAATAAATAAATAAGAAAGGCAAACTCAAACCACATACATGCACACAATTACAAAACCCAGTGCAGGAAAGTTGATGGAACAAAAGAATATTATGCTAAATGAGATCAGCCAGTCTCAGAAAGTCAATGGTCATATGTGGAAGCTAGAGAAAAAATAGGAAACAAAAGGGACTTCAAATATATGAAAGAGACCAGTAGAATAGTGGAAGGGGATTAGGGGAGGCAAGTGGGGAGGGGAAGAAGAAGGCTTGATGAAGGAAGCAGTTCAAATAATGTTATGTGCGTATAGCGTTATGCCGTATATGAAGGTCTCACTACCGATCTCACTAACACGGGGAGGGAGGAAGAGGGAGTGGGGGGGATCCAAAGGGAAGCACACCAACCGCTGTGCGCAAGTATGTTTGTATCACATTGAACCTCACTGTGATGTAGAATTACAATGCACCAATAAAGTATATTTTTAAAAACCCAAACCAGTACCAAGCCATACACACACACACACACACACACACACACACACACACAACAAGCAAACAAAAGCATGGACGTTTCAAGCCAGAGAGATGAAAGGAATTGTTAACCATAGGAAATTCTCTTTAAGAGCAACTTATTCTTTTTGTACAAATCTAACATGGACCCTGTGGAAGAAAAACAAAAAGGTAGCACCAGCAAATTGCCTTCGAGAGCAAAACAACCTTTTTCAGCCCACAGTATTATGAATGGAAAAGGATCCTGAGGGAGGACATGACACACAGCTCAGAATGGCAAAGTTAGCAATGTTCAAGACCAAAGTTAATCATCTACACAGAGAGTGAATTGAAAGAAAAGGATTAAAAGCAATAAAAAATAAAATGAGTAATGGGAAGAAGTGGTGAAGCCCGCCGCCCAGATGAGGATTGGGAACTATTTGAACTGGATAATACACTATGTGTTTTGGCTCTGAGAAAACAGAAGTTGAACTTCTGAGTAGTAATCAAGGACTCGGTCTCAAAGTATTTGCAAATAGTGCTGGTATGGAGAACAGATGCTGACATTATTGCCAATGGGAATCGCAATGTGATAGTTGGAGTGAGAGACTAAGAGAAACCACAGGGAATTTTTGTGGAAAGCTCAGCATTGAAAATGATTTATGGTTGATTTAAGAAGGAGACAAGAAAAATAAGGCTGCAGTGTATACCATCTGACTGCTGCAGACAAAGGATGTAAACAGTTAGCCGCAGCTCTCCAACCTCCTGGAAATCAGAATTCTGCGCATACAGAAAGGCGCCAGAATGTTTGTCTGAATTAAGTGCATACTTCTTTTCTAGCATCTAAGAATAGTCATCCTCCTTTCCTCTCTCATTACCGCTTGTGTATCCTTAAAAATCCTCACCAGCTATTAAGTGCTATGGAGTCATCTAAAGAGATTTGCAGAAAACTTGATTACTTCCTAGAGAGGATCAGAGGAACCTCCATGCAGCCCTAGGGTCAAAGGATGGGCAGCGCTACCTCATTATTATTTTATGTGTGAGCTACTTTTATGTTAGAAAACTGGAGTTTGCAGGATTCAGGACACATGGGTGAGTCTTTCAGAAGTATTTAACAAAGTACATTGAGAAGGTAAGTTAAGGCAGGAAAGATGTGACCATTCCTTGTTTTGAGGTCATTAAATGATATTCTCCCTTTGAAGCACAGAGAACTAGCAGGACCTCGAAGACTGAAATAAGAACTTCTTGGGATATCTCATAGGCTGTCCAAGTTTTGAAATGGGAAAAGACAAACCTATTTGACCAATAGGATTTTCATGAGAGAGTCAGGATTACAGGGATGTTGATGTTGGTTAAGTACTCAAGACTAGTAGAATTCCCCTTGGTTCAGTCCCCAATATCTCTCTCTCACTCTCTCTCTCTCTCTCTCACACACACACACACACACACACACACACACACATACACACACACACACACACACGCACACACGCACGCACGCACACGAGATGCACTAGAGGATTATCCCACAGGAGGCTTCTGTCCACTCACTGCCAAACCAAGGAAGCACAGCAGGGAAAAACCCCCCGCCCCCACCCAATCCCCTGCCTTGCACCCGCCAGCTGTAGGGAACTGCAAGCCAGAGGCAAAGGATCTGAATGGTGCACCCTTAGGAGTCACCTGCCACCTCCCAGGGTGCTATGCAGTGCCAAGAAGGGTAGAGAATAGATCAGAGCAGGAAGACAGGATGGAGAGTAAGGAGCACAGGTCTCAAGACGTTTGTTAAATGAAGGAGTGAAATGAAACTAGCCACCTGGGAAAGAATGGAGGGCAGAGGTAAGGTTGCTTTGTCTCACTTTCTGCAGCAGTGCTCTCCGCACTGTTCTGGGACACTTAAGAGTTTAGTATGGAAGGGGTCCCACAGACATTGCTTCCTGTATTTTTTTTTTTTTTTTTTTTTTTTTTTTTTTTTTTTTTTTTTTTTTTTTTTTTT
>PVJS01012329.1:0-44091 GCA_004027185.1 Glis glis | reverse complement strand
GCCTCTGGTTGTTCGCCTCCCTTTTTCTGTCTGTGTATTAATCAGTGGGCTTCTATGTATTCCTAAATGTTACTATCTTTAGTTGCTATCCCCCACGGAAGTCGTGTGGGATTTGTATGGCTGTTCCGTTTGGAGCACCCGAGAGAATTTAGAGACAGGCTCCTCTCGGTGTCCTTACTCTGCCGCCATCTTCCCTCCGGTTTCCTAATAGCATTTTTAATATATCCAATATTTTACATTTTCCTTCATTCACTCTTTATGTTATTTCCAGTATCACAGCTATAGTTTCGTTCTTTCTCATTTTGCCTATACAATAATTTTAACTTCCAGTTGAACATGAAAATGAAAACAATTAGACATCTGAAAGAAGTACAGGACATGGTACCCCTCCAGTAGGGTGCCATGACAACATTCCAACAAAAGGCAGCAAAATCACAGGGGAATTGTGACTTCAGAAAGGCTAGAAGGGCAAAAGATGACTTGTTTTACTTCATTTTTATAGACATTTTTGTTTGAAAAAATTTTAACTAAAGTAAAAGATTCAATAATAGAAAGAGCACTCACATTCCCTTCACCCAGGTTTACCAATTGTTAATATTTTGTTAATATTGGTGTTATCCTTAATCTATCTGTATGTATATCTATGTATTTACCTATGTATGTATGTATATATGTATGTGTGTATCTATCCATCTATCTTCCTACCTACTCACCTATCATCTATTTATGTATACCAATGCATAAGGGAAGCCAGGAACATTTGAAGATATTGTTGTGTCAAAAAGTGAGGAAGGGCTAATAAAAAAAAAAGAATCAGGCTCAAAGGACCCACAGGTCAGATTGGAAGGGCTCTCATTGAACAGTATGCCAAATTAAACTGAATCACTAACGGATTATGATCCATTAAATTTTATAAGAGTCTGTACTGGGAAACCAAATTACCAGACTAATGCATGCATATCTATGTTTATAGCTGCACAATTCACAATTGCCAAACTATGGAACCAGCCAAGATGTCTATCAACAGATGAATGGATTACAAAACTATGGGATATGTACACAGTGGAATTTTATGCAGCCATCAAGAGGAACAAAATTATATCTTTTGCAAGGAAATGGATGGAATTAGGGAATATTATGCTTAGTGAGATTAGTCAGTCAAGTCACAGAAAGCGAAAGGTCGGATGCTCTCCCTAATATGCAGAAGCTGGGGAGATTAGGGCATAGGAGGGACTGTGGACAAAGTTGGAGAAAACCTCAGATGAGTAAAGAAAGTGACCTAATTGAGGGAGATGGGAGGGGGAGAGGGAAACACCCTAATGCTCAGGATGTACATACACAAATATATCAAAGTCAACTACTATGCTGAGCAGGAGAAGGAGGGAAGGGGAAGGGAATGGGGGTGGGAATTGGGGGAGGGCTAACTGACCGATGTGTGGATGTATACTTCTATCACCCTGAAATCCTTCAAGATGTATGATTACAATGCACCAATAAAAAAATAAAACAAAAAATGACTAAATGAATTAAGAAAAGAGAAGGCTTCTCCCTGCAATAGGATGTTATTTAACACAACTAATAGGGGTTGCAAAATTAGGAAATGATGGTTTTGTAACCATCACAATACTTTATTCAGGAAAAATCATCAATAGATGCTAATAGTTTTCACAGTGTCGACGAAGATGTAGATATTTACATAGTTTCAAGAATCTCATCATGATTTACTTATTAATTGGAAAAAGAAAAGCAATAACTTTAGTCTGGAGAAATTTGAATGGCATACACCAATTTGACCAAAATTAACATCATCAATAATGGGATTAATCAATCACCTGTCAGCTGATATGAGGTGCTAGGAATACATATATATAATTGTATGCAGTATTTCAGTTAAAAATGAATAAGTCAAATCAAGAGAAATGTCAATCTCTACATAAGAAACATTCTCCAAGTAAATCCCCTGCATTCTTTAAAACTTTTACTGTTATAAAGGTAAGGGCTGAGAAATAATGTCAGATTAAAGGAGATCCAAGATACAGGATGAATAATGCATTGTGTAACCCTTTCCTAGAGGGATAGAATTGTGCTATAAAAATAGCGTCGGTGCAATTGATACAGAGTTGTGGTTTTATAAAAAAGAATCCTGGCTGAAGTTGTTGAGAAGTCTGTGAAAGATCCTCCCGACTCTTTCTTAATTATCAATGCTGTTATCACTCGCTAAGGAAGGTCTGTCTTGATTTCTCTTTTCTTTCTTCCCATATACTGTGTTCCCTTTTGAAGGAAAAATCTTTTTCTTTGACTATTTTGCCCATGGGTGATTCAGAGATTGATTCTCTGTCAGGCATTCCCATTCTTTGTGGTCTTCAATTATAAACGTTTACTAATTAGCCAGGCGTGGTGACGCATGCCTATTATCCCAGTACTTGGGAGACTGAGACAGGAGGATTGCAGGTTTGAGGCCAGCCTCAACAATTTAGCAAGGCCCTCAGCAATCTAGTGAGACCCTGTTTCAAAACAAAAAATAAAAAAGGGCTGTCAGTGTAGCTCAGAGGTAGAATATCCCTGAATTCAATCCCCAGTAACATACACACACACACACACACACACACACACACACACACACACAATTAATAACACATTAAAAATGTGTTATTGCAAATGTAAGGTTATAACATTGTAGGTTTACAGTTTTTCAGAATGCAGTCTTTATCAACTGGATTACAGGAAAATTTTCTACTTAAATTTTGTAAGGCAGTTGCAAATGAAGACGGGAATAAGAGGGTTTCTAAATTCATAACACGCCCCTAGTTAGTAAAGTTTGCAGGTGCCTCACTGGCATGAATGCTTTTTAACCACAACAAATGTAATTAGTGGGTGAGATTCTAGACCTCCAAGTGCTGAGAGGCTGAGGAATAATTAAGCAGCTGCATGAAGAAGACAATAATCAAAGGTGAGAAAATGAGATGGAGCATGCGAAGCTTCAGTCACACATACGATTCTATCATTGATAATGCTAAAGAGGTACAAAGCCACATTACGCATCACTGTCTTACTGTAATCAGGAGTGCCCAGCATTCAGCACCCATGGACAGAGCCTGTGGGGAGAGCATTTCCTCCTCCATCACAGGCTGTCTTTTGACTGTGAATGGCCTCTAACACGACAGAATAATTAACTTCCATTGTGTTAACCTGTTAGCCAGAGTGTACAAGCAGGGGTTACTGCAATCAGTGATTTTTTTTTTTTGTCCAACCCAATACATTGTCTTTGAAGCAAGACCTTCCTTTTGCAGCTGCTTTAAAGGTAATAAAGGCATCTTCCAGCAATACTCCTTTTTCCTCTCTGTCAAGGCTAAGTTTTATGTTCTTTCATATTGTAACTGGTAGAGAATTTACTATTTTGAAGGCTACTAAATCATTCCCAGAGCAACAGAGGATTGTATAAATGTGTGGTGTAAAATATGAAAGTGGAAAGGAAAACATTAATAACAGAGATAGTAGATTTGAAACCCTTCCATAAACAAATATTTTGGCAGTTAGGTGTTTTACAGGCTGAAGAAAATACAAATGAGATCAGTGACAAGCAATCTGTTAATAAGTTCCTGAGCCACAAAAATTACAAAGTGTTGCTTTGTTAATTTATTGTAACTACGGCATTCCTTTGTTGAAGAAGGGCTAGTAACGCATATGGATTTCTCAACTAAAACACAGTTTTGAGAATGCATTGATTTCCCTAAGCCTCACTTAGGGGTTTAATATTTCTAGTTTTTCATTTTCCATTGTTTAAGTTTGATAGATATTTAATCTGTTTTCCATCACAAAGATTTGTTTGGTCTTTACCACTAATCACATCTGTGAAGATTTTCCTATTAAAAGTGATGTGCGTATGTATGTTTGTATCACTTTGAATCACACTATGATGCACTAATAAAAGTATAAAAGAAGTCTTATTAGTCCTATATACATGCATTCATATATCCAGCTCCTATTCTGGAGCAAGATGAAGCTTTTTTTTCTTACCTAGTATTAGAGATAGGGCTAAAAACAAGGATGTTGAGGAGTTAACAAATTGCCAATGAACACTGCCTATACAATATCAAAGTCTAAGCTGGGCGTGGTGGTGCTCACCTGTAATCCCATTACCTTGAAGGCTGAGACAGGAGGATTTCAGGTTCAAGGACAGCCTCAGCAACATAGCAAGACTCTCAGAAACCTAGTGAGACTCTGTTTCAAAACAAAAAGTAAAAAGGGCTAGGAGTGTAGCTCGGAGGTAGAATGCCCTGATTCAATCCCCCATACGAAAAATAAAAAGTCTATCTAATATCAATCTCCTTTCCTATGACCATAGAAAGAGCTCTTTTAGATAAATAACTGACCTTCAGGATACTGCCTATATTTATAAATAAAGTTTTATTGGAACACAACCACACTCATTCATATTGCCAATGGCTACTTTTGTATTGTAATGGTAGAGTTGAGTAGATGTTGACAGTCTTCTTTGGTGACCTCATAGCCCACAAAAGCCTAAATTATATACTATCTAGACTTTAACAGAAAATGTTCCCCAGTCCCTGGGCTAAATGAAGTAGAAGACAAAGTTGTCTGGTACTTGTTTCTGTCCTCAACTGTGGAAAGATGAGCAGCGACCACAAACATACAAACACACATGCACACTTTCACTTAGGAACCATGGGTCAAGCAAGAGCTTGTGCTTACCTACACCCCACAGTCTATATGGTACAAAAGGTACTTAAAATACATGAGTTTGCTTTGTTTCATGTACTGTCCTGATTTAGAGCTTAATTCTTGTACATAATCACGTTTATTATAATGGCCCTGTAGAGTAGATAATGTAAATATTATTATACGTATTTTCATTGGAAAGAAACTGGAGTTCTAATTTAGAACTTCATTAAGTATCTAGTAAATGGATTTAGTGAAAACTCTCATTCCTAAGCTCTAAATATGTATTTCTCTGGGTCTTCTTTTGGAAAAAGGCTATTCTGTCTTTATTGTACTATGTCCTCTTCCTGGAATTATGAAACAACTACCTTTCCTTGTCTTTCTTACAGTAATTCAGGTCATATGAATGAGTTTTGTCTCATGGATCATGGGTGAAAGTGGTAGAAGATAGACTGTCCTAAACATCTCAGACCATGGGCCAGTTTATTTCTTTCCTGGCTTTCATCATATCTGCACAATGAGAGAGGCTGCTACCTGTACAATTTACACTAGATTTTGTGAGAATGAGAAATAAATCTCATTTGGTGCAAACCACAGAGATTTTGGAGCTATTATTGCACTGTAGCCTAATGTGTTCTTATTAATACATAAGGGGAGACCCCTTGAATGCTCAATTTCACGTGAACATAGCAGATTCCAAACTAGGCTCATTTTCCTCATCCTCTATCTTCCGTCTGCCCCAATGCATTCTTGGCCCTGTGCCACTTAAGTAGGTTAATATAATTTCTAAGATACAAAACATGAGGTATTTCTAATTCTTTCCTTTCCCCTGACTCTCAAATCCATCTTTGCTAAAATTCTTAAACATATCAATTTTGTGGTTTTTGATCAACTTACTGACTTGTACCCACAATTTTCTAGGACAAAACTTGTGTCATTTAATAATGAGAATTTTGTTCTTCCGCTTAAATCTATACTTTTTCTTATTTGTTAAGTCCTATAAACAAAGTGCAGTATAGTGTTCTAACAATCATCCTAGGGTCTGGGGTTTTATGATGGGGGTGATGTTTGGTGTAGTTTTTGAGTAGATATCCATTATCGAAATAAGGAAATGCCTTTCAGTCTAAGTTTCTTTTTAAATCATAAATGACTATATTGTTCTTTCATCTAATTCCTAATAACCCTTTAAGTATCATCCTGTGCCATCTCCTTTGTTCAAACTTTTATGTAAATATTATTCTCCTCTGGATTCACATAGTAACTTTTGCATGCATTGTCATATTATACTGTGATGATTTAGTTCTCTATCTTCTTTATAAGCCTGTGAGTTTTAGGGAAAGAATTTTGATTTTCTCATGTTTGTGTCCTTGATACTCAAGAGTGCTTATTATGGAACTGTATTTTACATGGCAAAGGAAACACTCACAAGACTGAAGAGAGAGCCTACAGAATGGGAGAAAACCCTTTCTATTTACTCTTATGGTAAAGGACTAATACTTAGAATATATAAAGAACTAAAGAAGTTTACACTAAAAAAACAAGTAACCCAATCAAAACTGGAAATTGAACTGAATAGACACTTCTCAGAAGAAGAACTATAAATGGCCAATAAATACATAAAAATGTTCAACATAATTAACAATTAAAGAACTGCAAATCAAACTACACTGAAATTCCATCTAACTCCAATTAGAATTGCGATCATCAAGAATACCAACAATAATAAATGCTGGCAAGGATGTGAGGAAATAGGAACAACCACTATGGAGGGTCCTCAAAAGACTAAGAGTGGAATTACCATATGACCCAGTTATACCATTCCTTGGCATCTTTCCAAAAGAATACGATAGCGATACATGGATGCCTATGTTTATAGCACCACAATTCACAATAGCTAAATTATGGAACCAACATAGGTATCCGTCGATGGATGAATGGATAAAGTAAATAAATGTGGTATATAAACAAAATGGGATTTCCCTCAGCCATAGATAACAAAATGTCATTTGCAGGCACATGAATGGGACTAGAGAACATTATGCTAAGCGAGATCAGCCAGTCTCAGAAAGTCAATGCTCAGATGTTTTCTCTCATTTGTGGAAGCTAGACAGAAAATAGGAAACAAAAGAGACTTCAGATAAATTGGGAGAGAGACCAGCAGAATAGTGGAAGGGGATTTGAGGAGGGAGGTGGGAAGAGGGAAAGGAAGATTGAGGAAGGAAGCAGTTCAAATAATGCTCTGTCCATATGTGAAGGTGTGGCTACCATTCCCAGTAACATGTACAGGGAGGAGGGGAATGGGACACAGAAGGAAACATACCAGTGTTGTATCACTTTGAACCTCACTACGATGTATAATTATGTTGCACCAATAAAAGTATAAAACAGTGCTTATTATGGATCTTTATCTTCAATATTTGTGTGATAATGTTTTGGCTTTCTTTTCTGTACCTGCTAAATGTGTAGAATAACAGAACATATCTTACAGATCAGAAGAATTGGACTTGAGTTCTTAGTCTGTGATGGCTGAGTTGGTAAAAACTAAATTTGGTGGCTTATTAAGACATCCATCACAACTTTTTGGTATCTTTAGCTTTGCTCCTAATTTATCCTGTGTTAGTTTCTGAGGCTCTTTGTAAGATAACTGGAGAGCAATAATCTTACCTATGTTGTTCCAAGTCAATTTAACTGGGGGTTGATCCTGATTCCTTGTTCATAGTCCAGATTTCTGCTTACTCTCAATCCCTATTCTGCAATTTGGGGGACCGACCATGCTAACTGGACCCTGACAACCTACTCAATTTCTTTTTTCAGAGGTTGGACGAAGATGGTGCACTCTCTGTTAAAAAGGTGTGGCTTCTGCCTTGGGTTACAATCCATTAGTTAAAACCCAAGTTGGTCCCTATGATTGGCAGGAGGAAGGGGTTGGTATTGAAATATGAACCAAACTCACAATCTGGTTAGTTAGTTCTAGCCACAGTTTGTTCCTTTCTTCATTCCTGCCTGTTGTTGAGGTTGTTGTTGAGGTCTCAATGAGGTTGGTGGCTTTACAGCTTATGTTTATGGGGCAAGAAAATGAAATGAGCCTTCTAGAGAAGATTCTCTCTACTGTATAATGCTGCAAAGGGAGAAAAGACTCAAGTGAACACTTTATTACCAAAGAAATTAAAGATGAATATTTAAGCCGGGCATGGTGGCACAAGCCTATAATCCTCAGGCTGAGACAGGAGGATCACAGGTTTGAGGCCAGCCTCAGACCTTAGCAAGGCCCTCAGCAACTTAGCAAGACCCTGCTTCCCCCCAAAAAATGGGGCTGTGGGTGTAGCTCAGAGGTAGAATGCCCTTGGGTTCAATTCCCAGTATCCCTCTCCAAAAAGATGCCTATCTGGAATTTTGTCATGGACAGAGACCTATGTATGAGAATTGAAGTGTTAGGCAGGGAGTTTGATTTTTGGAAACAGGGCTATTAATCACAGGAGCGACATTTTGGCTATGAGAATGAGATAGCTATAAAGGACTTTGAAATCATCAGGGCAAGGCCAGCCCTGGATGAAATGGTCTCTAAACTTTTGATAATAAAAATGTGTCCTAGATGTGTGAACCCTGAGTAGAATGTAAGAACTTGGTGAAGGTCCTTTTGCTCTGAGAAACTAGAAGAGACCAATCTTTGTTGAAGAAAATTCTCTGCAACTAACATGTAGACATAGACACATCTGAAAAGAAGGGAAGAAAGGATGACACTGTCGTCGTCATCGAATTGCCATTAGAAAATGCCCTGTCTATAAATATAATGCCCATTTTATGTTGAAGATTGTAAGTGAAAGGCCATGCAATGTATAATATGTGGAGCAATTGTCTTGGACATTATTAGCCAGGGAGGTCAAAGAGCATTAATCCCCACGGAAAGAGTAGAGTATGTTGGCCCAACTATGCCTGAGTGCTGCTAAGGACCGTTCCCACCCATGGAATTATATGGTTCTCAGTAAATTGTGTGATTATCTTACTCATTCTTTCCTTTACTTATTCATTTAACAAATGTTCTCTGAGTATTTACTTGATTACAAGTAGGAATAAACCCAAAGGCTAAAGGCAACTAAAGCACTTCTCTGGATCAAGAGAAAATGTTGTAAGATCATGCGACAACAGACCTGGGATAATTTTGTGAAAAGTGGTCTTCATCAGTGTGGGTCAGTGCAAACCCAACCTGAGTGTGAGGATATGCAACATAAGCTTTATCCAGGTTTTAAATCATTAAGGGTACACCCAGAAACTAAGATAAGTAAGGATTTACTTTCCATTACCTTGGTTCAGTTGGAATCATTCTGGAAACTTCACTGTGATGGGTAGGATGAAGGTGATTTAGAACTCCAAGAAAACCTTACCCCCATCTAAAGACGCCATGAGAAAAAAATCCCTTTGTAAATTAGACATGAAAACAAAGTTTAATTTTGACCCCAACTATAAACTAGGGACCTCCTTAATCTCTTACCCGGCGAGATCAAAGGGAATACCCCAGAGAAGTGAGTCATGAACAGTCAGTGTTCCCAGGCACAGAACATTGACACTGTGAAAACCACAGTGTTCTAATTAGTGTTAGCTAAATTCACCCTTTTCTCAGAAATGACCTTCACTGTTTTTTTTTAATAAGAAGAAATATAAAATTCCACAAGTAGATGGGAGGCTGAAAATAATTAAAAATACAGTAGCTTAAAAGAGTCGTTTCTTCATATGCAGGTAATTTTACCCTGTGTGAAAGACAGACTGGAAAAGAAAGTGTGCACTGGATCCCTCTGGTCTTACAGCTGAGACCCCCACCCGGCTTGTGCAGTCCTGCTCCACTCTTCAGGGGCCAAAGAACAGTGCTGAGCAACAAGCAAAGTCTTCACATTAGCGCTCACATTTGAGCTCAGTCTTAAAGAATGAGCCAAAAGATCGTATAGAGAATAAGAGGAGTCATGAGGGTTGTAGTTGAGGGAAGTGTTTCAGTGAGACACAGAGATATCTGAGGAATGTATTCCAGATGGCAGGTTAGGGTATCAAAATATGCAGGCTCTCATTTGCCAGGGATTCAGATGGACCAAGTAAGAGGGTCTGCACTGCTCTGTTTTGTTTAATGTAGTCTCCCTGCTCTATCTCAGTATCGCATTCTTTTTCCCCAAGGTTCGACTTGCAGAACTCCTTGTTCTTCCCTCAGACGATCACTGTTCACAAAGTCCAAAGCCTTCTACCTTGATATTTTGAGTCCTTTGTAATTTAATACATTGCCCACATCATTTTTCAAGCTTTATGATCTCTATCATTTCATCCCTCCCTTTCTGTTGCTGTTGTGGTTGTACTGGGAATCGAACCCAGGAGCCTTCTACCTCTGAGCTACGCTCCTGGCCCTTTTTTATTTTTCACTTTGAAACAGGGTTTGTTAAGTTGCTGAGGGTCTTGCTAAGTTGTCAAGGCTGGGCTCAAACCTGTGATTCTCCTGTCTCGGCCTCCCAAGTGCTAGGATTACAGGTGCCCATCATCATGACCAGCTTCACCCCCTTTCTTTAAAACATCTGATAGTTTTTTTCATTTCATTTAGAATAAAACCTGAACTCCTTAACATGGAAGAACCTTCAAGGTTCCACATCCTCCACCTTCTGCTTCTGGGTCTCACTTACATGCACACATATGGTTCCGTTTCAGCCGCAGGCTCCTGAAAGCCCTGGATCTCCGCAATGATGGCCGGGTACCCGCTGCTTGACTGTGCTTGCAGTCCTCTCTCTCGCCTGGGGTTTGCACGGGGCTGAGGCCTTCTATTGTTCAAGCCTCAGTGTAAATGTCAGCTCCTTAGATGGGTGTTCCTTCACGATACAAGGTAAGCATCCTTCCTCATCTCGCGTTTGGACTCATTGCTCTATTAAAATTTTTTTTTAAAGTGTACCTCCCTTTATGTTCTATTTTATATTTTATTCTCTCTCATTATTATGGAAGCTCCTTAGTTATGCTCCTTCTGTATCTCCAGGGACTACAACAATGCCTGCCTGGCACAAATTAAACAATAAATATGTGTTAAATGAATGAATGGATAACACATGAATCTTTTCTTCCTGCATGTTTCAAATCTGTTGTTCCTTAGGGAATGTTCTCAGCAATACCCAGAAAAGTCCTGCATATCATTTTCTCTTTGATTTTCTTCCATTGTCCCCTTGTATTACCTTCTGTTTCATTATAATTCTTCTCTTGTAATTAAAGGTGAGCAGGAACCCGGTGCGGTGGCACATGCCTGTAATCTCAGTACTTGGGAGGCTGAGATAAGAGGATCACAGGTTCAAGGCCAGCTTAGCAACTTAGTGAGACCCTGTTTCAAAAAAAAAATAGGGCTTGGGGTATAGCTCAGAGGTAGAACACCCCTGGGTTCAATCCCTAGTGCCAAAAAAAAAAGCCGTAAGCAGAAATTATGTTCTATGCATATTTGTATGTTTTGATTTCTGTAGCAATTGTACATTTTATATACATATTGGAAAATTCCTAATATGTATCATCTACTGACTTGGCCAAATTTTGGTAATCACTAATTTGAATTATTGGCCCTCTGATCAAAAATGTTTGTTTGTAGCAGGGCGTGGTGGGGCATGCTTCAGGACTTAGGAGGCTGAGACAGGAGGATCTTGCAACTTAGTAAGACCCTCCTCAACTTAGTAAGACCCCACCTCAAAGTAAAAATTACAACAAAAATAGAGCTGGGGTGTATCTCAGAGGCAGAATGCCCCTGAATTCACTCCCCAGTACCGAAAAAGTTTGTAAATCTGTTGTAGTTTTCATATGCTTCTGATTTGTATTCTACTTAGCTGTATCCATGGCTGATTCCTTTACTAATTTGGAGTTGTTTCCTAGCGTGTAGGATAGATCACTCTCTACCTGCTCCCCTCTGCCCGTGGAAGGCCCTGCTGAAGTTCTGCACATCACACCACTTGTTGTTGTGTCTCCTGCAGGAGCAATTTTGCACTATATATTATAGGACATATAAGAATTAGTAAAGTTCAACTTAGGTACAATTTATGGCACATCAAGTCCAAGAGCAGAATTGCAGAACTGGGAGCCACACTGTGACCTCAAAACAATTTTTATTGACCCAGCTAGGTTTTAATAACATCGGTCAAGATGGGCTCTGACAGCTACTTGAGATTTTTCTGGCCATAGTGAGAGTTTCACTGACATCTTAGACTCTTTCCTCATCTATCTTCTTGTCTGTTGTCCCTTCTCCACTATCAAAATCCATTTACAGCCAGATCAGTTGACACAGGGCCACTTGTCTTTTCATAAATATCGTAGAAAAAGAGAGGATTTCAGGCTGCCTTTGCCTCTTTTGTTGTTTTTTTTGATACTGGGCCCAGCTTGCCTTTATCTCTTTATTCTATACTGCTAGATATGATGACGCAAAAGAGCTGTATTTGATAAAAATACATTTTATCTTGACTAAGATTAAAGTATTCCTTCAAAAGAAGAGGTAGAGAAATTGGGCACAATTTTCTAATGAAAATTTTCTCAGTAGTGTTTTCCTGTAAGAGAAAAACTATTTGAGAACCGAAGTCCACTTAGATTTAATTGCATCTGCGCATTTTTAAGAAGTCATTAATTGAGCTTATGCAAATGTGCTTTTTTCTTCCCCACTTTTGTCAGATGAACCATAAAAATTGCTAGTGAGCTGGACGTGGTGGCACACTCCTGTAATCCTAGTACTTGGGAGGCTGAGACAGGAGGATCACAGATTTGAGGACAGCCTCAGCAAGTAGTGAGACTTACCAACCTAGTGAGACCCTGTTTCAAAATTTCTAGTGGATACAGGGGCAAAATGTCTAGTGGAGAATTAAAATGCTTTTATTTTTTATATTGCTAGCTTACCTCTATACTTTTTCTAAGCCCCTCTGATTAAAATTGGTTCTTTATAAATCTGTTATACTTTTTGTATACTTCTGACTTGTATTCTACTTAGCTGTATTCATGGCTGAGTTCTTTATTAATTTGGAATTGTGTTTCATTCATATATTTAATAATAAAAGTAACCAAATAAAATATTTCAGTTACTGAATTATGATACAGACTTAATGCTAATTGGACTAACCACAGGATGTTGGCAAAATGCTACTAAATCCTACAAATATTTGCTGAACATCTGTCATAAGCTAAGTACTATAGATATATAGTTGGTATATAAAAACTGAAATAAGACAATGTCACAGCTGCTAATGGAAAATACCGATAGGAATTTGATTTAGGAGTACATTTTACACTAAAAACTATTAAATAATAAACATATTACCTAAACCTAGAATTTTCTTGTGTTCTTTACATTTTTAAGCATACCTATAAATGTCATTTCTGCCACTATAAACTATCTGCTTTTTCTTTTTGCTGAAGGAGCAGGCATTTTTTCGGCAGTATTTTAGAGAAAAGATAATTAAACCTCGTTATAAAATCGCTGACAAAATAGCTTTTCAAAATAATTGTAAGACAGTATGATATACTGTGATCAACACATGTTCATTTCTTAAAACGACCCTTTGAGGTAATTATATGAATCCTTCCACTTTATAGAGAAATAAACTGAGGTTTATATAAGTATATTAAGTAACTTTCTCAAGGTTACACTGTGAGTGGAGGAGAGATTTAAGTATCATATATGACTTGATTCTACATTTAACCAGCATGGTTTCCATCAAGATAAATGAGTAGTTTATTGCCCAACATTCAGGTAAACGTGGTCTTGAACTCTCAGCTGTGCATGTACACCTTTCCCAAAAGACTTGAACTTTCTTCAACTCATCACCAGGTGGCAGTGTATCAAACCTTAATTCAGTGTTAAATCTTTTACTCATTTGTAGCATGTTTATTATTGCCTGAGATGTAAAACTGAAAACGGTGTGTGTTAGATATTTAAACTAAAAGGAAAATCAAGGAAGAAGTTGTTATAATATCAATAGGGCCTTAAATTCTAGACTGTATGTTTTTGTACTATTATAATATTTCAGGGAAAAATCCCTTTTTTTGAAGAGAAAGGCCATATATCACTTTTGGCATTTATTTTCTACATAAAACATTTGTGATTTTTTTCAGGTATAATTGTAGGACATGAAATTTATACAATGGTTCTCATGTGCAAATTCCTTGGTTGGTTATGACTATTTTTGAGTAAGCATATCTATTGCTTTTAGGAGTCCTGATAGAATTTACCTGATGATATAAATAACATTAGACCATTGTAAGCTTTACTATGGAGTCTTTTAAAAATGAATACTGCTTAGCTATTCCACATAAATTTAACTTTGAAATGATTAGGTGCATAATGCTTTGTATTTTTAACATGTTTGTAATCTCTTTTCATAAATTTTGTTTTCAGGCCTTGATTCCTTTTCTGAGTTAGTAAGATCTTTCTTTAACTAAACTAGTTAAGATGACTTCTATTTAAAAGGCACAATATTGTAGTTCTGATATTTCAGATTTATTGTTACAGAATGAACCAGAGATAGCATTTAGAACTTAATAGGCCTTCAACACCATTTTTAAATTAAGATTTTCTCTTCCCGTTGTGGGGTTTTCTAATTAGATTCAAATAATAACAGAGAAGACTTTTTCAAGAAGGGCAAGATAATATATATATATATATGTATATATATATATATATACACATATATATATATATATATATATATATATGTATTTAAGATACTAATCAGAGACATTGGGCATAATAATTTGCCTCAGCTTTCTATTTCAGAATTACTACTTTTGCTTCGCAACTCCTATGTAAATACTATTTCTCTGCTTCAAAATATCACAGGCCTTTGTTCACTTTATTCATTCTTCATCTTGCCTGTAGTAGACTGAAAAGTAGCATTATGATATTCTAAAGGTAATTCTGTTTTTAGATCCCCTTGCTTAATCATGGAGAAAAAAAATAGGTGTTCTTTGGATGTCTCTAAAACATTTAATTCTGCCCTCAATGTCTGTTGATAGGTAACATAAAAACACAACTATGGTAGCAATGAATATTTTAATTAATGGAGAAATATATAACTATTTTGTTGAATGTACATTAATGAAACAAAAAATGCCAGTGTTTCTGTGTTTTGCCTCTAAACTCAACCATTATCTCAAAATGCTCTTTTATTGCTTTCTGTAATGCTGCCAATTTACTGGGAACAAATTCATCAAATGAATTCAATTTGCGTTACATTTTATTTTTTCAATTTATCTTGTGCATGGAATGTTTCTCAAACTTAATTCTATTTGTATATTATGCCTTTGTTGTGTTTCTTCTTAAGTCTCTATTTTTTTCTCCCCTGATGTCCTTTAAAGCTTGGTATCTGCTGTCCAGAGGAAAGGATAGAAGAGAACCTTGAACTCTACACTTCTGCTGTTATAGTGGGTATTATTATTATTATCATCACCATCATATAGATTGAACCCAGGGGCATTCTACCTCTGATCTACACACCCAGTCATATCTTATTTTTTTATTTTGAAGCAGGGTCTTGTTAAGTTGCTGGGGTTGGTCTTGAACCTGTAGTCCTGTCTCAGCCTCCCAAGTCCTCGGATCATAGGTCAGCACCACCACAACTGGCTTTTGTAAGAGGGTATGAGTATTATTATTTTTAAAGATGAAAATTCATCTGTGATTTTCTGGGACAGCTTTTGGAATATCCACCTTATCATGGGAAGAACATTTTTCTTTTTCAGTGCTACAAGGGATTGGAAGAAATATCAATTAAAATGTTTTTATCACCTCTTAGAAAATCTAATAGTGCAATGACACCAAAGCACCCCTAAATTATGTTTCCTGCTTATAATTTGAATTTTAAGCTTCATTCATAATGAACTCCTGTATTATTTACCATTTTTAATAACTATTCACTCTTAAAACTTGGCTAGGAGAAGTAGAAGAGTCATCAGAAACACCGGCTGTTTTTCTCACATGGTTTTTAGGATCATAGGTCGCAGACGGTTCTTCTAAGAGGCCACTGAGGGTACTGTTCCTTAAACTTTCTGCTAAGAGCAAAATATGTTTGCAATACCTCAGATGTAAGATTATCCACATCACTGTAACTATGGACTTTTTTAGATAATAAAAGCAAACCACCAGATACTACTTCGGCTTTGGGATGAAAAATGCTGTCTAGGTTTCTCAACTTAGACTAGTTGAAGAGAAAGGTATGGTACATTGAGCTCTATGTCTGGACCTTCTATTTTGTCAAATAATTTTTTCCTTAGTGGGAAATATGTTCTATGTCAAATAATCTTGCTAAGTTTATTTATAGCAGTCTGAACACAATTTTTCTAATCTACTACAGTTTAATTTATATTTGAATTTAGATTAGAATGTAGAAACAATGTGCTATAGTTTTATTTTCTCATTTATTTTGAAACTTGTTTCTAAAATTATATATAGCTTATTTGAATAATGAAAATTCTCTTGATGAAAAATAGTAATATTTCTGTACATAATAAACAATGATGTTGGTAGCATCAAAATATTCAGATGTGAGCTAGCGTGGAGGCACACACTCTTAACCCCAATACTTGGGAGGCTGAGACAGGAGGATGGCAGGTTTGCATCCAGGCTCAGCTATTTAGAGGCCCTCTGCAACTTAGTGAGACCCTGTTTCAAAATAAAGAATAAAATAGGGCTGAGGGTGTAGTTCGGAGGTAGAATGCCCCTGGGTTCAATCCCCAGTACTGCAAAACAAACAAGCAAAAACAAACAAATATTCAGATGTAAGAGTTACACATGAAATGTTTTCTAATTCAGATTTAAGAATAATTGTTTTCAAAGTCCATCAGAATTTACTTATTGTAGTTTATAAATATTTATTCTATTATTTTTAAATCTATGAAAATGTTGAAAAAATTGTGCAATGAAAATCCCATATACAGTTCAGCAAGACTGACTATTAACATTTTTTTTTGGTACTGGAGACTAAACCCAGGAACATTCTGCTCCTGAGCTACACCCGCAGATCTTTTTATTTTTGAGACAGTGTCTCACTAAATTGCTGAGGTGCATCGTGAACCTGCAATTCTATTTCAGCCTCCCTGTACTAGGATCATAGGCATGCGCCTCCACACCCAGCTGACTGTTAACATCGTCCATGCTTGCTTTGCCTCATTCTCTCTATGTATCACTTATTCCCTCCTTAAGCTATTTGAATTTGCAGAGAGTAACTTATAGACATGACATTTGCTGCATGTGCATATCTACCATAGAGATGTGATGACATAAGCATGATACTATGACTATGCCTACAATAATTTTTATTCACTTCATAGTATTTAAAGGTCTCATGTGTCCTTTTGAGGGACAACGTAGGGTACTACGGTTCTGATTTATATCATAGATTAGTTTTTGCCTATGCCTATAAATGGAATCATGTAATCTTTTGTCATTGACTTCTTTCATTTAACATGTCTCTGAAATTTTTCCATTTTGTTGTATATATGTATAACTTTGTATGAGAAAGTTTACACAGTGGATGTTCCATGCCCCCTACTATCAGCAATGAGTTTCATTTGGTCCGTTTCTTTGCCAATATTTAGAGGGGACACCTACTTTTGTAGCATTGACAAGCACTGACAAGCTGAAACCTCATCAGGTTTCAGCTCAGAGGTAGAATAAAAAACCTTATTTTTTATTTTGAAACAGGGTCTCACTAAGTTGCCGAGTGTCTTGCTAAGTTGCTGAGGCTGGCCTTGAACCTATAATCCTCCTGTCTCAGCCTTCCAAGTACTGGGATTATAGGTGTGCACCACCATGCCTGGAAAAGATAATATATTTGTTAAGAATAGGAGGAAAGGTCTCTTGAAATCTCTAATGCCAAATATTTATGTAAAATATAAATTTTGTTTTCTATTTGAAATTTAAATGAATCATTTCATTTAAATGACAAGTTTGCCTTAAAATCAAAAAAGATATTAAATTATTATTCTTTACCACTATATGATCTGTACAGGTTAAAAGACTTCAGATTTCACTAGAATAATTTTCTTTGCTTTGGATTGACTTTTAAATGTTTTGATTATTAAATAAAATTTCCCTCAATTGTGAAAAAGTCAGTATTCCTTATAATAACTGTCTTCTGTTTTATTATTTAAATATCTTATGATGCTTTGATTAAATTAATAATCAGTATTGATTTTATTTAATCAAATAGCTGAGTCTCATTTGGTAATTCTTTGGGGTTTCCAAGATTAGGCCCTGAAACAACAAAAAAATTAAGAATATCTTTTATACTTAAAAATATCTTTGATATTTTCCAAAGGACACATGGAAAATCCTATTTCACTTTCTAAAAGAGGTAGGCTAGAAATAATCTGTTCTTCTGAGCATGCTATGCATCTCACAATTAGCTTAACACTATTTAAATATCTATATATAAAGAGTCATCAAATCAGAAGAGATGTCAACTTTCCATAAGAATGTATGGAGAAAATACATTAAATGTATTATTTAGCTAACAATAGACTAATATACTATTAGCATATTTAGTGTATTTTCTCTAGTTTGGATATTTAAAAATATTCAATACTCTTACTAAGCGTACTGACATGTAGCTATATAGCTGTTCCTCAGAATCCATGAGGAGTTGGTTTCAGGACCTCCAAGGATACCAAAATCCAGAATGTTTAAGTCCCTATATAAAAAGACACAGGACTTGTATAAAACCTACACTTATTACAGTATATACTTTAAATTATCTCTAGGTTACTTATAATGCCTAACATAATGTAAACAGTTGTATTATTTAGAAAAAATGTCAGTATATCATCATCATTACAGTAGCCATTTTTTTCCTGAATATTTCAATCTGTAGTTGGTGGAACTCATGGATGCAGAACCCATGGACACAGCTGACTGTATTTAAAGGCAAAGTACAGTAAGAGAAAAAGGATGTAGGCCAGCATCAGTATACAAAGTTCAGCAACTTAGCCAGAGCCTGTTTCAATAAAAACCCAAAAAACAAAAAGAGAAGGCTGGCAGGTAGCTCGGAGGTAGAATGCCCCTGGGGTTTGATTCTCTCTCTGTCTCTGTCTCTCTGTGTGTCTCTCTCTGTCACACACACACACACACACACACACACACACACACACACACACACGAGACATTCTGCAACTCTAAGTGCTCAAGGCCCTTTCTTGGAGCACACAGGGCCAGGATGAGTCTTGCTCATAGCCAAGATCTGTGTAAGGAATCTTGGTTTCAGAAGAGCTCATGGAAACTCTCAGTGACTTTAACTAGTCAAGCAAGGTTTTGCAAATCATTTAGGCTGGTGGCAAATCGATACATAACCTACCTCCGGGGTGTAAGGGAGACTTTGAAGGTTAGAGATACCTTAAGAAGAAAGGAACATAGGTTTCCTCACTAAAAACAAGCTTTCTTCTTTTTTTTCTTTTTTTTTACTAGTTTATTACTGTACTTTAATTATTTTTTATGTTTTTATTGGTGCATTGTAGTCTCACATCACAGTGAGTATCAGTTTGGTGTTAACATACATGCACACAGCTCTTGGTGTCCCTCCCCCCACCTCCCCCCGCTCCCCCCACATGTAGCACTGAGAATGATGTTGGTATAATCTCATATGTACACATTGTTTATGACAGTAATTCCATAGATTCACTTCTTTCTTACCCTCTGCTTCCCTTGTACCCCTTCCCTTGCACCACTGGGGGTTCTCCGTTGTCATTGGAGTCCCTTTTGTGTCCCCACTACTCCCTAAGTTGCACATATTAATGAAAACATATGTCCCTTCTTTTTTTGTGATTGGCTAATCTCACTTAACATAATGTTCTCCAGATCTTTCCATTTTCTTGCGAATTATGGGAAATACACACAATGGAATTCTACTCAGCAATAAAGAAAAACAAGCTTTCTTCTGATGCCTGCCTAAATACCTGCCCTCCATGATAGGCTAGGCTTTTCATTTCCAAAAGAGATTAACAATCTCAGAAGCTGATAGAAATGACCATACCAACTACTCTGAACTATTCATTCATGTAAGAATTGTCTTGAGTACCAATCTCCAGGCTTCTATGGTCTAGTGGATCCAGCTGGGATTCCAGGGCTCCTCGTGGTCCTGAAGCTAATGTGCCTAATGAAAGAAGCTTCGGACCCATGATTGGTAAGAACAACATAATCAAACAGAAATAAATGAACTATTGATAGAAAAATTGTGGTTATGTGTCCAAAATATTACTATTATTTTTAATGATGTATTATTATGTATACCTGAGGAAACCTTGTTCCTTTCTCTTAAAATAGCTTTAATTTTTACATTACTAGATTTTATTTTTATAAAATAAAAAGAAACAATTTTTTATGAGAGCAAACTTTCATTGACCCTCCTCCCTCAGACTTTAGGAATAAATACTTTTTCATTGGTAATATAAGAACCTGTTCTCTTTTTAACCAGGATATAATTGGACAAATTAATTGTGCAATGAAGGTCATATCTAGAGGATATTTGAGAATGATTCTCATTTAATAAGGCATGACAAGCCCATTAGTAAGAAAAAGGAGTTGATTTGATATGTGCAGCCAATCCTGTGAAATCTTTCTAAGAAAAGATGCTTTGTAACTGGCATACAGGGTCCTAGTCTAGACATGGTAACAGGAGACATTTTCTGGCAAGTTAGGAACTACAGAGAATTTCATAGACCTGAGGAAGACAGAAACTCATGAAAATACACAGATACTGTAGGTGAGGTCTAATGGAAAGGTGTCATGTGCCCGCTTTTGTGCTCTTGGGACAGAAGAGAGAATAATTGAGGCTGTTGGAAAGGCAAACTAAAATTAAGAAATTTTCTAGAGAAGTTAATTCTCTGACCTCATGAGTTACAGAGCAAACACAGGAATCTATTATCATCAATACTCTTGCTACACTTAAGTAAATAATCAGGCCAAGTATAATAAAACCAACCTTTTTACTGTAACCATGAAAAATTGTTGCAGATTACTTGTGACTGCAAGGAATGGGAGAACTTCAGGAGTGTTGATTAAAGGCCACAGACCTGGGGAAACTACATGTTAACTTGTAGAAATTTGTTCACTTGCGATGTAAATAGTTTCTGTTTACTAGATTGTTCTGCAAAACATTAGCCTGTTTTGCATGCACCTCAGCAATAAATGTAGGCGTTTTCTCTACATGCAAGGCTCTCTTTACATTAATCACTTCTTTGACATGGTGTTGCTACATTTTGGAACACCTTTCTTCTTCCCAAATACATATTTATAGGACACAAATATTCACAATTCCAGTATCTCATTTTGAAGCTATTGATAAGTGAGTGAATTACATATATGATATTGAGATATTTTCTGCAAGAGAAAAACTTTTTCAAGAGATTGTGAATATACCAGTCCTGTGGTAGAGTGGCTGATTGCATCACCTGTCATTTTCTGTGGGAACTATTAAGCAAAACACCAGCTCTCATCTCTCCTACCGCTTCTTACTTTCTCCATTGGATTCCATGCATTCAATTGTGTCAAATACCCCACAATGAAAGTCACGTTTGTTTTGGTGATGCTGGATGTCACTTACCCACAAACAGGAACTATTTTTACCAAATTAATTAGCTATGACTTAGCAACGTGTAACACACTTGGTTGTTTTAAGGATTGGGGCTCAGAATTTACCAAAGTTTGGGAATATTCTTTCATGAGAACAAATCCAGGAGATCTACCAGGGGACTCCAGGTGAGAGGGAACCAAGAGGATGAGAAGGAAGACAAGCAAGGAGTTTTTAGGATTTCTGAGACATAAACAACTAGAATTGGTTCTTGTTTCCTAATCAAAACATTCATTTTAAACTAGATATTCATATATAAAAGAATGAAATTAGATCTCTCATTGACTCTGCACACAAGTCAACTCGAGATGGATCAAAGACCTAGAAATTAGACCAGAAACTTTGCAATTACTAGAAGAAAACATAGGACCAACTCTACAACATATAGGCACTGATAGAGACTTTCTCAGTAGACCCCCAAAGCTCGGGAAATAAAACCAACAATCAGTAAATGAGATGACATCAAATTAAAAATATCCTGTGCAGCAAAATAATAAAAGTCTGAATGAAGAAGGGGCCTGCAGAATGGGAGAAAAACTTTGCCAGCTACTCCTTTGATAGAGGACTAATATCTAGAATATATAAAGACTCAAAAAAGTTAACACTAAAAACATAAATAACCTAATAAAAAACGGGCAATTGAATTGAAGAGACACTTCTCAAGATAAATACAATTGGCCAATAAATACATGAAAAAATGTTCAACATCATTAGCAATTAAGGAAATGCAAATCAAAACTACACTGAGATTCCATCTAACTCCAGTCAGGATGACAATCATCAAGAACACAAACAATAATAAATGCTAATGAGGGTGTGGGGAAATAGGAACCCTTAGACACTGTTAGTGGGACTGACCACTATGGAGATCAGTATGGGGATTCCTCAAAAAACTAGGAGTAGAACCATCATATGATCCAGTTACCCCACTCCTTGGTATCTTTCCAAAAGAATTGAGGTTAGAATACTATGGTGATACATGTATTGCAGCACAATTCACAATAGCCAAATCATGGAACCATCGTAAGTATCTGTCAGTGAATGAGTAGATAAAGAAAATGTGGTATATACCCGAGATGGAATTCTACTCAGCCATAAAGAAGATCAAAATTATGTCATTTTCATGAAAATGGATAGAACTAGAGAATATTATGCTAAATATGATCCGCTAGTCTCAGAAAGTGAACTTACATGTTTTCTCTCATATGTGGAAGTTAGAAAATAGGAAACACAAGAGACTTTGCATAAAGGTGGAGAGAGACCTGTGGAATAGTGGAAGGGAATTCGAGGAGGTAAAGGCAGAGGGCGGGGGAGAGGAGCACCGAGAAAGAAAACAGTTCAAATAATGCTTTGGCAATATAAACGCTATCCCTACTGGTTTCATTGGTATGCATGGGGAGGGAAGAGAGGGTAGTGAGGTGGGATGTGGAGGGAGATACACCAAGAGTTGTATGTGTGTATGTTTGTAGCACATTGAACCTTGCTATGATGTATAATTGCAATGCAATTGAACCCAGGGGCATTCTACCTCCAAGCTACACCCCCAGCCCTATTTTATTTTATTATTTGTATTGGTGATTGAGCCCAGAGGCATTCTACCTCTGAGATATACCCCCAGCCCTATTTTATTTTGATTTTGAAACAGGGTCTCACTAGGTTGATGAGAGTCTCACTACTTGCTGAAGCTCTCCTCGAACCTGTGATCCTCCTGTATCAGCCTTCCAAGTATTGGGATTATAGGAGTGTGCCACTATGCCCAAACTATTCTATTTTTTAGTTTTAAACAGTGTCTTGCTAAGTTGGTGAGAGCCTCAGTAAAGTTGCTGAGGCTGGCCTTGAACCTGCAATCCTGTCTCACCTTCCCAAGTACTGGGATTACAGGCATGTACCACCATGCCAGGTAGCTTTTTGTAATCTTCAATATGCTATTGAACAATTAAATCATCTTTGTTTAAATTAAGATAGTAGTTTTAGAGTGAACTTAACATTATGTGATTAAAAGGGACCCAACTACACCACTGCTTGGTATCTCTCCAAAAAAATTAGAATACTATAATGATACATACATATCCATGTTTATGGCAGCACAATTCACAACAGCCAAATTATGAAACTAACCTAGGTATTCATCAACAGATTAATGGATAACAAAAATGTTTTATATAAACAAAACTGAATTTTACTCAGCCATAAAGAAGAACAAAATTATATGATTTTCAGGAAAATGGGTAGAACTAGAGACTATTATACTAAGTGAAATCAGCCTGTCTCAGAAAATCAAGGTCATAAGTTTTCTCTCATATGTGGAAGTTAGAGAGAAAATAGGAAACAAAAGGGATTTGATATAAATGAGGAAAAAACACAAGAACCGTGGAATGGGATTGGGGAAGGAGATGGGGGGAGGAGAACCAACGAAGGAAACACATAATGCTACGTCCATATATGAAAATATTCCTACCGATCTCACTAATGTGTACAGGGAGCAGGGGAGTGGGGCAGGATCTAGAGGGAAACACAGCAAGTGCTGTGCGCATGTGCGTTTCTCTCACTGTGGACCTCACTCTGATGCACAATTTCAATGCACCAGTAAAAGTAAATGGAAAAACAGTCTTAAAATTTTCAAATTCGCAGAGCCTGCTGTGGGGAGGGATGGTGGAGAAGAGTTACAACAAAATTAATAGTAATAATAATAATAATAGTAATAATAGTAATAATAAAGGATCAAGTTGAAAAGAATCCTATTGAAAAGAGTCATTCTTGTTTCTTTCTAAAAATCTAGAGCTTTTGCAATTAAAGCCTGTGGAAAATGTTTCTTTTCTTGTCTTATCTGTTCTTTGTAGTGGGATGAAAGACTTCTCACATGATAGTTTGGTGAATGTAGAGATCTGAAGGCCACTAGCTGTGCTGTTAATAGGGAAAACAGAACAAGGACTGTGGCTCAGTAATATAATTTTCCACCATGCACAACTTCAAACACATCACAGGGATAACTGGTATCAGCAGTCACACTCTTATTGATGATGCTTTTTGTACTAAAAGAATTCCTGCTGGAGCTTTAACCTTACCTTTTACTGTGTGTCTTTAGATGTCACGTACACTCTTCTAATTTGTTTTGACATAAGGAAACCACAAAACCTTATATTTTGAGGAATTCTGAGAAAAACATCTCCATTCTGTTTTCCTAGAAGTGAAAATGTTAAGCTTCCAACATTCATCTGTAGAAAACCAATATTTAAATGCCCTGTGACTTGTCCTCTAAAATACTGAACTATGAACTTGAGTAGACATCAGTAAATATAGATGTGTATGATACACAGAACTGCCCCTTTCAGATTGCATTGAATTCGGATATTCTATGATGTATTTGTTTCAGAAATTTGTTTTAAAACTTCCATATTCATTAATTAAAATCAATGTAGTCTCAAAAAGTTTTAAGAATGTACATTTTTTACTCTTAGAAATAAGCATAACAATGTTTGCATAGACCTAAGTCTGATGTTTTTAATATTTAATATACTTTTATTGGTGCAGTATAATTATAATGAGGTTCTGACTGATAGGACCATACATGCACACAGCATTTGGTGTGTTTCCCTTCTCATTCCGCCCACTCCTTTGCATGAATAGAGAAGGTAGAATTAGTAGAATTTATATTTCATTAATTTTAAATATTTTATTAAATATTTATGATTTATATTTATATTTTATAATAAAGCACATTATTCTAACGTGCTTTAAAATATATAAAGATTAAAAGTCTTAAAGCATGTAAACATTGTCTGTGAATTTTTATGAATAGGCTTTCCACAGATTAATTAGTCTCAAGTTTCACATTAGAACAACTTAATGGAAGCTTTTCAGAATAAATGTCTACGAAAGATAAACACCACCATACTTTATAGTTCGATAAAGCAGGAGTATTTTTCTTCTATGGAATGTGAGGGGGCTGCTCTTTGCTTCCAACTTCAATTAGAGAAGGCGATTCTGATATAAAAGTGATGGCACTGAGTCCCAGAATCCAAATCAGACCAATCACAAGGGAACAAATTGGGTTGCCACAAGATAGGATAAAAGCTTGACTCCTGAGAACTTCGATGGTTACTTTCTTTTGGGGGGCCCTTCCTTCTGTGTGGGGGCACTTTTCTGTCTCTTCTCTATTTTCCTTGGCTTAAAATAAACGTTCATACCTATACTCTCACCCTTCTGTGTTTTACAACTTCATTTCCCAATTCTTGTGTATCCAAGGACCCAGTAAGAGAAAATTTGCTTCAAAAATTACTAAATAGAACAAGGGAGGGAGAATTGATGCGAGTTTCCCTTTTTCCTCCATTTAAAGAAATTGCTACCATGAACTACCAGGACTAAAATGCCAACCGGGCTGGAGACATAGGCATCTATACGTAATAACAAGGGACAGCAGACTACCATCTGTATGCCAGACACTCTGCCACTTATTTTTACACGTAAAGCTTCCTGGAAAAGAATCACGCTCATTTGTCCATTTGTTTATACTTTTTTTCTCTGGCTTCTTTTGCACTATCATGGCAACGTTGAGTAATAGGGACCAGAGATCATGTGGTCCTCAAAGCCTAAAATCTTTAATATCTGACTCTTTCCAGGAAAAAATGCGCTGATTCTTACCATATAGTAATTATTCAAATACTTAGGCCGATTATTAAAAAAGGAACTTCTATAATTCAAATGAACAAAAACAACAATATACTTTTTTAAAACTAAGTTTATAACCTGGAGGGAAAGAAATACAATAAGGAGTCTGATCAATTATTCGGAATGTTTTTGAAAGTCTGTCACAGGGTCAATAATATTCAAAGTCTTAAAAGGAATATAGAAAAGTATAGTGGCTATTTTCAACTTCTAGTTAGGATCCTGAGAGAATATCTACAGTAGGAAATTTTAAATTCAAAGAACTTAAAAGTACCTGATGTTAGTGAAAATAGTCTCTCTACAAGGAAGAGGAAGGAGGAGGAGGAGGAGAAGGAAGAGGAGGAGAAGGAGGAGGAGGAGGAGGAGGAGGAGGTGGAGGAGGAGGAGGTGGAGGAGGAGGAGGAGGAGAAGGAGGAAAAAGAGGAAAAAAGGAGCAAAAATTGTCAAAATTGACTTTGTCTGGAAAAGATTCAAAGGTTTATAGCAACAGAGAAAGGTTGATTCAAGAAAGGGACGACTAGCAGGCTTTGTTGCATGTTTACTAGTGTTTGCTCCATCCCCACTCTGACTTGGCAGTGGGCTTGAAAACAGCAGCTTCCATTCCCAAACAATAGCCTGGTTCCGGATTCTGAAGTGAACAGAGCTGACCTTGTTCTCAAAGAACTGTTTGTCAGTTTTGACCTGCCTGGAGGCTCTCTGAGTGACTGATGTAAGATGCTTGCCTCTGTTTTATCTAACTTGGAAAGTTTTTTTCAGTGTGGAAAAGGGGTGAGGCAGAGGTACTTCCCTAAAAATTCTAAATGTTCTATGAACAATGTGCTGCTACCTAGGTAAATAATATAAAAATTTCAAAACAACAACAGTTAAAGCAAACAGTAGACACAGCAAAGCCTGAGTGAGATTCTTTGATGAATTAGAGTACTGAAAAACAAGAGTTTTTCAGTTTAAATTCTACATGAGAATTTAGAAAGTCACACTCATGCCAAGAGCAGGATTATGCTCAACAACAGAGCTAAGAAGAGCCCAAGCTTTGGCTTCTGGATGACCATCGGGCTCAGTGCAGATAGAAAATAATGGTGAAAGCAGAGTTGTAAGTGGTCTGGCTAAGTGTTGAAGGAGTGCCCCAAGTAAAACCAGTCTGCAAAAACTGGTTGAACTTTTCTCTCCTCCTATTTTTGGGAGGCTCCAAACATTCAAAGGAATTTCTGCTAAAACCTAGCTTATCACAAGCTAAAGGAATAGTGACTTCAGAGATCATATACAGCAAAAGTCTCTACAAAAGAAAGCTTAGAAAAAACACTAAATAACTACTACTCATAGCATGGAACAAAAATGTAAGGATGGAGGAGAATCTAATTTTCAGAATTGTCACCACATTATAATCCTCAAAATGTCTGGTTTTCATCAAGCACAGCATGCAAAGAAGAGAGAAAGCACGGCCAATCGACCTGGGTAATAAAAAGAAACGGTCCTGACGAAGCACAGAAACTGGACTCACTAAAGACTCTGTGTGTGTGTGTGTGTGTGTGTGTGTGTGTGTTGCTGAGCATTGAACCCAGTGGCATTCTACCACAGTGCTACACCCCCAGCCCTATTTTATTTTTTAATTTGAAACCGATCTCATCAAGTTGCTGAAGGCTTGGCTAAGTTGCTGAGGCTGGCCTTGAACCTGCGATCCTCTTGTCTCAGCCTCCCAAGTACTGAGATTACAGGCATTTACCACCACACCCAGAACTTACTGAAGATGTTAAGTCAACTTTTTAAAATATTTTTGGACAGGTTAAGGAAAACAACCATAGACAAAGAAGTTAACCTAGAGAACAGTACATGAACAAATAGAAAATATTAATAAAGAGACATAATTTATGAAGAACCAAATAAAAATTCCAGAACTGTAAGTTATAGTAACTTAAAAAGTTACTAGACAGTTTCAACAGCATATTTGAGCAGGCAGATAAGAATCAGTGAACTTGTAAATAGATAAATTGAAATGATTTAGTCTGAAGAGCAGAAAGAACATGGCTATAGAAAAATAGAAAGAGCCAAAAGAACACGTGAGCCATCAGGAAGACTAACATATGTATAATGGGAGTCCAAGAAGAATAGGACAGAGAGTACAGAGAATACAACACATTTGATGAAAGGTATTAATTTCCATGTCCAAGAAACTCTAAGAACTCCAGAAAGAAAACCTAGGGAAGCTCATCCCAAGACATAACTACAATCTAACTGTGAAAAGCCAAACTCAGACAGAAAGTGCAAAAGCAGCAAGGAACAATTTGTTACTAGCAATTTTCTAACTTATTCAATAAGAATATTGGCAAATTTATTCTCAGAAACTTTTAGATATCAGATGGTAGGAATAATGCATACTTAGCGAACTGATAAAGAAAAAAACAGCCAAGGTTTCTATATCTGGCAAAACTGCCATTCAATATAAGAGTCATATTAAATTCAAACAAACATAAAATGTTGGAGTTTGTGACTAGGATACCTGAGATATAAGAAATGCTAACAGGAGTCGTTTTGGACAGAAGTAGAAGGACACTAGACAGTAACTTGAAACTATATAAGGAAACAAAGAACATTATCAAAGGTAATGAGATAGATAAATTTAAAAAGCCAGTATTATTGTATTTTTGGCTTATAATACTCCCCCCTATTTTTTAGGTACTGGTGAATGAAGCCAGGGCATTCTGCCTCTGAGCTACACCCCAGAACCCTTTATAAAATTTTTTGTTTTGTTTTGTTTTGTTTTAAAACAGGTTCTCACTAGAGAGTTTCACTATATTGCTGAGGCTGGTCTTGAACTTGTGATCCTCCTATCTCAGCCTGGGATTACTGGTATGCACCACCATGCCAAGCTTTTTGATGCTTTATGGGAATGTAGAGAAATTGGAAACTTGGGATACCAACCGTTAATTTACTTCCCAAAGTGAAAGGGCAGCGCTAGTTAATTCCATTCAGTTCCCCTCTGTCTACAGAAATCGGTGCATCATATAGATGATCTCAGAGACTGGGGGATGTTTGTTGAATGACTGACATAATTCAAGCATTTTCATGTTACCAGGATGCAGGCTTTCAGTTGTTGCTGTCTTCTGTCCTTGCAACTTAATGACCCTGTGAATCACTAGGCAGAATTTAAATAGCAAAGACGGTGTTCAAGTGGGCCATTAACCAGATTTCTTTATTCATCCCTAAGTAGAAAAGCAAGAAGCTGCACTTATTCTATTTATTATGAAATTCATGGGCGAGGTGAAAAGCGACCTTACAGAATGCACAGTCAAGGGGAATGGCAATGCGTGCTTCTTATGTTATCAGAGAGGTATGCAACGGCTCCTGTTTTGTTTTCCTGGGTCACAAATCCATACCAGTTCTCTGACAGATATTGTCTACTGATCCCACCAAATGGGTAATCACCAGGTAGGTGTTTCAAATAGAGGGTTATTGAAGAAGTTCTATTTTAGCAACTGTTGCCAAGAATATTAATGATTTATTTCATAAGATTGCTCAGATTTCAAGACCCTTAATTTACCTTTTCCTCACTTCTTTCAATTGCCCCCTTTATTCTCACTTGATTAGTCTTCTACTTTAAGGGAAAATGATCTCATTCTAATATACTGACCTGCTCACCATTTCATAGGCCTGAACTAGTACCTGCTAATTCCCATTCTCTTGATTTTGATCCAGGAAGACTTCCCAAGACAGAGAAACAGATGTTTCTCAAATATTTTTTATTCCTATGACATCTACTTTTGAACTCCTAAATTTAGCAATAAAGAAAAGACTAATAAATCAATCTAATTAACCTTAAATGATCTGATTGACTTCAGTCAACTTTCATTTAAAATCTGTTTCTTTCCTCTGCCAAGTTTAAAACATTTAACTAAGAAAAATCACTTAACCCTTCAACATTTTCATCAATAAAAGATAAAATACTATTTATTTCTCAACATAGTAGTAAACAAAAACATTGCCAAAGATTCTAGAGTGCCTCATAAATTAAATAATTCTATATGCATTTGATGTTTAAAAGTTTAGAATAAGAGTTTTTCACTTAAACTAATTAAAGCAAGTAAGGATACACACCTTGCCTTAAACTATAGTAGTCTGCAAACTTCTGTCATTGCATGTATATATCAGAAAAAGTTTCAAAATAGGCACACTTAATTAGTTATCAATCGTGTACACATTCCACTTAGACATATGTGGATTTTAAAATTTGCACAATATAAAAATGTTAAAAGGTGTCAAAAACTATCTGATGAATCATTTTTTAAATTTTAGGCTCTCTTTATTTCAATATTTAGTTTTATTGCCTGAGCTAGGTGAAAAACTATAGCACACACAAGCGCACAGGCCCTCAGGGAGAAGGGCTGATTTTATGCTGTAGCTTGCTCAGAACTGATTCGGCCAGTGAGTTTCATGTGCAGTGCTCTCTCTGGAACCCTGTTTGCATTCTGCCAGACCCGTGCTCATCCTCGCTGCCACAGGCCATCTATTTCAATTTAGAAAGTCACTAACTACTGCATGTATTTTCTCTGGTTCTCTAATTCCATTAGTAACACAAATCTAGCAAATTTATAAACTGAGAAATGTGAAAACACATATCATTAATATCAAACAAAATACCCATATAAAATAATTTGTTGAAATAATTATTTTTGCAATTTTCTAAAAATAATTATTTTTGCAATTTTCTAAAATGTTTTATATATATACATGTGTATATATATATATATATATATATATGCACACACACACATGTGTATGTGTGTTTGAATGCAGGGGTGTTCCACCTCCAACCTACACCCCAGCCTTTTTAAAATTTTTTTTGGAACAGGGTCTCCCAGGATTTCTGAGAGTCTCACTAGGTAGCTTAGGCTGGTCTTGGACCCTTGTGGTCCTCCTGTCTCAGTCTCCCAAGTACTAGGACAATAGGCATGCACCAACACACCCAGCTTAGTTAATACATATTAAGAAATATGTGAATAAATGGAGTAAAGATGGAAGAATAGAGGGAGACAGTGTGTTTCAGGCAATCTGAGACTCGGAACTCAACCAGTGGGAAGACTGCTTCTTTTTGTGTGTGTGTGTGGTACCGGGGATTGAACCCAGGGGCATTTCTACCTCCAAGCTACACCCCTGGCCCTATTTTTTATACTTTATTTTGAAACTGGGTCTCACAAAGTTGCGGAGGGCCTCACTAAGTAGCTGAGGCTGGCTGCGAACCCGGATCCTCTGGTCTCTGCCTCCCAAGTACTGGGATGACAAGTGTGTGCCACCATGCCCAGTGGGAAGACTACTTCTTGACAAGGGAAGAGCAGCAGCCAAAACTCAACAGAACAATGGCAGTCAACACCCAGTGGAATCGGAGGCAGCAGAGAGAGCAGAGGACTGTAAAGAGCTCCAGGCGTCTTGTCTGGTGAGCAGAGTGGCGGCAGTGTCACCTTGGCCAAGCTGTGCCAGGGCTGGAAGCTGCCAGGACTGCGGCTCCCAGAGACCAACTCCAGCAAAGAAGCAGCAGAATCTTGTCAAGACAGCAACTACAGACCTTCATCAAAAGCAGTCAACTTTTCTGTCTACACCTGACAAAGACCTGACTACCCAGATGGCCCAGCTAGATCCTGTGGCTGCAGCTGAACCCATCTCTGCCTGCAGGAACCTGAGTGGCGCTTGTCAAGACTGAGTTAACAAGCCATCCCAGTGGGAGAGAGCCACGGGGACTTGGGTGGCAATGAACAGACTCACAGGTCTGTGACTTTGCAAATCACCCCTGTTGGGGGGGGGCTACAGTCAGACACAGCAGAAACGTGAACTAGCAGACAACCTCTAGGGACATTAGGGCAGGAGGGACCTAGAGTTGCAGTTCGCCGCACCCTTGCAGGGTCTCCAGCGATCACCACAGGACAGCCAGTAGTGGTGTCAGTGGGGTGAAATAACTCAGCCTACCGAGTTGCAGGCTCAGAAAGGTATATCTTTGCTCCTGGCCGTGTTTGGGCGCTACAAGCACCATCGCCAGAGACCAACAAGGGCTCAGATGATCGCAGCCGCCCAGAGCAGCAGTGGTGTCCCTGAGGCTAAATAACTGAGCCACCCAAGTGCCAGGCTTAGAAGTGTACAATCTCTCCCTGCCAGAGCTTGGGCCTTGAAAGCCAGGAGGCCAGGGGCCCAGCAGGGTTTCACGTGATCACAGCTACAGGCTGGGAACTCAACACTCTCTCTGCCAGCAGAGTTTGTACCTGGCATAGTGACAGTGCTCCACATGATCCTAACCAGCAGATCAGCGGTGGTGTCCCTGGGCTATCAAAGATCAGTGAGCCAGGTCATAAGCTAGGAACAGAGCAATCTCTGGCCCTGCTGAGCTTAGGCCCACTGGCCACAGAGGCTGGAGGTCAGTGCCCTGCAGTTTCATGGGTTCACAATCAGCAGAGCAGCAGTGGTATCTGTGGGGCATTAAATCCCAACAAGCAGGCTGCAAGCTCTGAACAGAATTTCATAGTCTCTGGCCCTACAGAGTTTGGGCCTGGAGTGCATGGTGGCCTGCAGCCAATCAGAGACTCCTGTTTGCCTTCACTAAGAACTATATCTAGTTAATGGGGCTCTGGGGGACAAACACTAAAGTTTTATTATATGAGACAGATTTGTTGAGGCAAATATATGCCCCCAGCATAGACTTTATTATAAAGGGATAAGAAATAGACACAGGACTCATACACAAAGAGGAAGAAGATGCCAAGACAACATAAATACAAACCTGAGAACTCCGAAAACATAAGAATGAAAAACAGCAAGGAAACAATAAACTTCCACAACTCAACAACAAGGGAGATCACCAATACTGATCTTCAGGCAATGCCAGAAGGAGAATTCCGAATTTTGGTTTTCAATATGATCAAAGGCCTCAAAGAAAGTGTACAGGAAATGAAAGAGCATATCAATAGGGAAACTGAGGTCCTAAGTATGAACCAAAAAAAGGCTTTGAGCGAAATGAAGGAATCAATAAATGAATTAAAGACCACAATAGAAAACACTTCTGGCAGGCTAGACCACATGGAAAACAGAGTATCACTCTTGGAAGACAGTTCATTCAAAAGTGTCAAATCACAGTCAACAATATAGAGAAGACAATACAATACAACCTGAACATCCAAGAAATAAAGATTAATATGAAACGACCTAATTTATGGATACTAGGTATTGAAGAAGGTCTAGAAGCACAAATCAAGGGTATCAGAAACTTCTTCAGAGAAATAATATCAGAGAATTTCTGAAACAGAAAAAGACTTGGACATTCACATACAGGAGACATACAGAACACGGTTATGACAAGACCAAAGAAGGACTTCCTCATGCCCATAATAATCAAAATGACTAACATAGAACCCAAGGAAAGAATATTAAAACCAGCGAGAACAAAATAATGGGTGACATTCAGGGGTAAAATAATAAGAATCACTCCGACTTCTCAACCCAAGTCCTGAAAGCCAGGAGGGGTTGGTATGATGTACTCCAGAACCTGGGAGAAAACAACTTCCAACCAATACTGCTGTATCCAGCAAAAATAGCATTCAAAATTGATAGAGAAAGAAAAACATTCCAAGACAAGCAGAAAATAAAAGAATTCATGACTATCAAGCCAACATTAGAGAAAAATACTTAAAGAAATAAAACACAAAAAAGAAAAAAGAAGCAAATACCAAAACCAGAGGAGGGGGAAACTCCACCAGATAGGCAACTAAGCAAAGGAGAAATAACATTACATCAAACAGAAAATAGAACTCAAAATGACAGGAACAAAAATCATATCTCAATAATAACAGTGAATGTCAAAGGTCTTAACTCCCCAATTAAAATGCATAGACTGGCAATGTGGATTAAAAAACATAATCCAACTATATGTTGCTCGCAAGAAACTCACTTTACATCAAAGATATCCATATATTAAAGCTGAAAGGATAGAAAAAGACATACCATGCAAATGAAGACCAAAACCAAGCAGGGTAGCAACGCTCAGATCCAACAAAACAGACTTTAAGCTAAAACACATCAGAAGAGACAAAGCAGGTCACTTCTTATTAATAAAAGGAACAGTCCAACAAGAAGATATAATGATAGTAAACATTTATGCCCCAAATGTTGGTGCACCCATTTATAAAACAAACTCACTCGGACATCAGGTCTCAAATAGACACAAATACAATAATATTGGGAGACTTCAGCACACCACTCACACCATTAGATCAATCTTCCAAAGCAAAAGATTAGTAAAGACTCTTCCGACCTAAAGAACACTACCTTTATTATTATGTTTATTCTTTCAATTATTGAAATGACACCTAATTCTTAATAATTATGAATTTGGCTAATCTCCTACTCATTCCATGAGATTTTGCTTCATGTACTCTGAAGTTCAGGTATGAAATGTCTACACATTTAATTATTTCATATTACTAATTACTTGACCATTTTATCTATTTTATTTTGCAGTACTGGGGATTGACCCCAGGGGCATTCTAACTCTGAGCTACACCCACCCCCAGCCCTTGAAACTGGGTCTCACTATGCTGCAGAGGGCCTAAGAAGCTGAGGCTGGCCGTGAACCTGTGATCCTCCTGTCTCAGCCTCCTAAGTACTGGGATTACAAGTGTGTGCCACCACGCCTGGCTCATTTTATCATTACTGAATTAATCCTCTACATATATGATACTATGTGTTTTGCCAAAGTCTATTTTGTCTATGTTAATATACTCTCTTCAATATTTCACTATTTGAAATGCATAGCATAGGCTTCCCACCGTGTGTGTGTGTGTGTGTGTGTGTGTGTGTGTGTGTGTGTGTTACTGGGGATTGAACCTAAAGAAGATCTACCTTTTAGCTACACCCACAGCCATTTTTTAACTTTTTGTTTGGAAACTGAGTCTTGTTAGGTTGCTGAGGGTCTCACTAAGTTGCTAAGGCTGGCCTCTAACCTGTGATCCTTTTGTCTCAGCCTCCAAAGTACTGGGATTATAGGTGTGCACCAGCATGCCCAGCTCTTCCCACTCTTTTTTGCAACCTATTTTTTCTTCATAACTGAAATTGCTTCTTTCATAGATGGCATAACACACACACATATGTATATATGTATATTTACATAACATATTTGTGTGTGTGTGTGTGTGTGTGTGTGTAAAATCTTTAGTCAGGCAGTCTTTGACTTTATTTGGAATGTTGAGTTTATTTACCCTTATTTTATAGTTGTATCATATCTCTATCAGTTTTCTTCATTTTTATGCCAAACATGTTTTTCTACTTATTTTTCTTCTATTGTCTTTTGACTGTACTACTTAGTATTTTTAGTGTTTGTCGTAAGTTTGTAATATTCATCCTTAACTTATCAAAATAAACTTAGTTAATATTGTGCTACTTTATATAAAATACAAGAACCCTTTTGTGTGTGTGGTACTGGGGATTGAACCCAGGGCATTCTACCTCTGACCTACATCCCCAGGTCTTTTTATATTATGTTTGGGAACAGGGTCTCACTTGCTGACCGGTAATCCTCCTGTCAGCCTTCCAACTCTGGGGTTACAGGTATGCGCTACCATGCCCAGCTATGAGAACCTTTTAATAGTTTAGTTCTATTTACTCATTATCTTTTATTCTAGTGTTGTCATATATGTATCTAATAATAAAAATAATGTGATATTGTAATTTTTATTTAAACAGCAGTATTTAATATAAAGAAATTAGAAAAATGCAGTCTTTTATATGTCTACCACACATTTGATCTCTAAGTTCATATAATAGATTTAAGTTACGATCTGGTGTCAATTCATGGACTACACTGAGTGAAATAAGTCAAACAGAAATACCATGTAATCTCACTCACACATCTGATCTAAAACAGTTGATTTAATAGAAATTGGGAGTGGAATGGTATTAATAGTGGCTGGGGAGAGCAGGAGAGAGAGGGAAATGGTGACAGTCTAGTCAACAGCAGTAGGGTGCCTACAGATAATATAGTATACCATACACTTCAATAAAGCTAGTAAAGGATTTTCAATGTGAGTTGAAACCAAAATGAAAATTGATCTGAGAGGCTGATTCAAAAATAACAAAGATGATGAAATTAACAGAAAAGGTATTAAACACCTGCCGTTCTTATAGTCTGCGTATTTTAGTATGAAAGGGAAGACATCAATATGAAAAAAAGAGAAGAATGTCCCAGATATAACTTCAAGAGATGAAACATATAAAAATGAGGTTAAAAAGAATAAATACTGTATGAGATTAATATAATATTAGAAATTCTCTTTTATACTTTTATTGGTACATTATAGTCTCACATCATAATGTACTTTGTAGTTATAGTGACATGTATACACACAGCACGTGGTGAGTTTTCCTCTGACTCCCTCCCCTCTCTCTTCCCCATACAAGATATTGAGATTGGCATTTATATTCTCACACATGTACATATGTCAGCAGAAGTGTTTCCTTTATTAATTCTTCCTCTCCCTCCACCACCCAAGACCACCTTCTTTCTTGCTTCGCTGGAGTTTCTCCTCCATTATCTAAAATCCTTCTTGTATCCTGATTTCTCCCTAGCTTCCACATATGAGAGGAAACATATGACCCTTCACCTTCTGTGACTGGCTAATCTTACTTAGTGTAAGGTTCTGCAGGTCCATCCATTTTCCTGCAAATGACATAATTTTGTTCTTTTTTTATTACTGAGTATAATTCCATTGTGTGTATAACCCATAATTTTGTAATCCATTCATCTATTGAAAGACATTTGGGTTGGTTCCATAATTTGGCTGTTGTGAATTGTGCTGCTATAAACATGGATATGCATGTATTACTATGGTATTTACATTTCAATCTCTTTGGAAAGATACCCAGGAGTGGTATAGCTGGATCATAATATTTGAAATTCTAAAAGAAAATATCAGATCACTAAATTGAAAGATAAGAATAGAAAATGAATGAAAAAAAATTGTAGAAAAAAATGAAAGGACTAAAAGTTATTGATAGATTCTTAATGGCCATAGAGACAATATCCAGCAATCTATCTGAATGAGTATTTTTCTCCTATATACTCCTAGGAAAATTCGAAGGATTTCTAAATCTTTTATTTTCTGGGGGAGTTTTTCACAAAGAGTGGGTTTTCTGACCTCCTTACCCTTGTTACTTGAGAAGTCCCCTCTATAGCAGAATTGTTCAGAAACTACATAAGCCTGAAGACAAATGGAGAATCAAGGAAATAAGTTTTTCTTCTATATGCAGTTATTATTGTGTTTTTATCTGATTAGATATTTTCCCCCAATAAGTGAATATCTCCCTTATCCTACAAGGGTTTAAGTCTTTCCCTCATCCACCAAACCAGAAAAAATACTTCGTCTCTGAAGCCTAGTAAAAGTTTTTCTCACTCTTTTAAAATAGTGTTTTTTCTAATGTTAAACATTTGCTTCCATTCTCCTTTCTTCCTTACAGTTCAGAATCTAATTAAGCACATCTAATTGATGAGCTAATTAATTTCTTAGACTCTAGTCCTAATTTTGAGTTAGAAATTCATCGAACTATAAACCTTTAATAGCACACCTCTCCTACAGCTGGATTTCATGTGACTAAATGCTGACCCATGAAGACTGGTCAAAGAAAAGTGTGAGGTGAGAGGGATCCATTTCCAAAGCCTGTGTTCATCTTTTATTTCTTCATGAAAGGAAATCATGCATGAAAATATTGAAAAAGAAAAATAGGAGGAGGAGAAATCTAATGATTTCATGAAATTGACAAATCTACTCTGGCTTTTCTACCTCTTCATTTCTTTATGATCACATAAATCTTTTATGTATGTCTCTCAAATGCTTCGGGTGTTCTGTTCAGAAAACTAAGGTAAAGATTCACATGATTATGGACATGGTTACTTAAATATTTATCTATTCCTCACAGTCCTGGAAACTCCTTGAAAACAAGGAAATAGACTTTCAAAATGCAAGGCTTTACAGAAAATATATTAATTCCTGCCTAGTGCTGGGGATGAGAAGTAGAAAGAAGTAGAGTTACTGCTGATATACACAGGTTTTTGGTTGCTGAAAAGATTAATTGTGGTTATGATATGAAATCCTATAAATATATGAAAATATTAAATTGGTAAGTTGTAATTTAAATTATACCTTAATAAGTCAATTTAAGAAAAGAAAAAATAAATCTTACTCAGAAATTCAAGAATAGACAATGGTCAACAGCATAAATAGAATACATGATCCTCCTAACTTTTGTAGGTACAGAAGTGAGAGTTTGGGAAGACTGGGCATGGTGGCACAAACCTGTAATCCACTTGGGAGGCTGAGATAGGAGGATCACAGGTTCAAAGCCAGCCTCATCAACTTAGTGAGGATCTCAGAAACTTAGCAAGACCCTGTTTCCAAATAAAAAACAGAGAGGTGTGGTAGTGCACGCTTGTAATCCCAACACTTGGGAGGCTAAGACAGGAGGATTCAGGATTTGAAGCCAGCCTTAGCAACTTAATGAGGCCCTCCACAAATAGTGAGACCCTGCTTCAAAATAAAAAGAGTAAAATAGGGTTACAGGTGTAGCTCATCAGTCGATTGCCCCTGGATTTCATCCCCAGTACCACACACAAAAAAAGAAAAGAACAAGAAAAAGAAAGAAAAGAAAAAGAAAGAAAAGAGCTGAGGTGTAGCTCAGAGGTAGAATGCCCTTGAGTGCCCGTATGTTCCCATGACTCTATATCTCATTGTGATGCATAATTACAATGCACCAATAAAAATACATTTTAAAAAGGTTAAAGAGCCGGGTGTGGTGGCGCATGCTTGTAATCCCAGTACTTTGGGAGGCGGAGACTGGAGGATCCGGGTTCGCGGCCAGCCTCAGCTCACACACGCGCGCGCGTTATCTCTCTCTCTTTCCCTCTGTCTCTCTCTCTCTCTCTCTCTCCTCTCTCTCCCTGTCTCTCTCTCTCTCTCTCTCGCTCTCTCTACTTAGTGAGGCCCTCCGCAGCTTCGTGAGACCCGGTTTCAAAATAAAGTATAAAAAAATAGGGCCAGGGGTGTAGCGCGGAGGTAGAACGCCCCTGCGTTCAATCCCCGGTACCGCAAAAAAAAAAAAAAAAAAAAGGTTAAAGTTCAAAGATTTGCCCTCCAGACATTTCTGCCCTGTGGCCTTGGGCAGATTCCTTGTGGAGGCTGTGAGGGAGAATCTGCTGCCTGCCTCTCTCCTAGTCCCCAGTGGTTGCCATAATCCTTGGTGCTCCTTGACTTGTAGACAAATATCTTGGTCAAAATAAGATCAAAAGTCACCATGGATAATAGTCATTCATCTAAACAGAATGACAAAAGAAATAGAGAGAGCCATTTAGCTGCCTGAAAAAAATCACTTTTTAATGGAGGGATCTCACTTTTCCTAAGCAATCATAATACCTATTAAGGTTCTATTTTTTTTATCAAGAGCATATCAATTCTCCTAAAAAAAAAAACTTGTTATTTTAAGATAGGGAGCCGATTCTAATTTAGCATGTTTATATTTTTGATACTATTTCTCAATTCTTAGAAAAACTCAAATTCTCTTTTTAGTCAGCTTCATCATATATAATATTGCTTTTACAATATTCATCTTCTACAAAAGTTCTATAATATCTTCATTCATTTAGTTTAATCTATCCTTCCTTCTTTCAAACCCAACACACATAGCTTTTCTATACTACATAACAACAACAAAAAAAGATGTCCCACTGGTAGAATAAAACCATTACAGTTCAGTTCAATCATTCACCTATTTGCAGAAAGAACTAAAACTACCTTATGTGCTGTAATATCCCTGAACCTTAGTAGATGGTGTTACACATAAATGGTCAAATGTCTTTTATAAGTGCCATGTATTAATTATTAGCCTCACACAAACTGTAATTTTGTCACCAGGAAAACACTTTTTTTTTTTTGCAGTACTGGGGATTGAACTCAGGGGCATTCTACCTCCAAGCTACACCACAGCCCTCTTTTTACTCTTTAATTTGAAAGAGGGTCTCACTAAGTTTTGGAGGGCCTCACTAAGTAGCTGAGGCTGGCCGCAAGCCTGCGATCCTCCTGTCTCAGCCTCCCAAGTACTGGGATTACAAGCATGCGCCACCACGCCCAGCAAGCAAACACCTATTCAAACCCTGAGAAACAATCCTTTTTGATAACCAATGATGTATTTTAGACAAGGTACCCATCTACCCATCTAGGTACCCATTCAGGCAGCTGGGACCTCTGTGGCTGCTGCAAAACAGGATGCAGGATGGGACTGGGCAAAACCGGTTTCAGTCATTAAGAATGCTATATTGATTCACAAGTCACCCCCAGACTCTTTACCACCCTGGTGTTCTAAATCACCCTAGTAAAATTCCTACCATCTTGGCCCGGCCTGCTAGAACTGGTCCCTGCAAGGTGTAAAGGATGGAGGGAGGTTCCCCTCTCTGGAATTGACTCAATGCCTTCCCTGGAAAAAAGTCAAGAACAATCCTCCTCCTCATTAACTACAATCCTCCTCTTCCTCCCGGTACCCTCAAAGGACCCTCACCCTTTGTGTGAGTGGGAAGCGATTTGTGAGTTTCCCCTCCCTGGGCGTCTTATTCTAGCAAGAGAAGACCTTCCTTCTGTCTTCGCTTGGTTCCCGGTTTTGTTACTGGTTCCGTGATTCCAAGAAGGAGAAAGAAGCCGGAGTGAGATCAGAAACTGGTCATTCATTACTCAGTGTTTTCCAATTCATCAAGACGCATTCCACACTTCCGATGAAAGCGACCAGCAGCTGTTTCCTCTTCAGAACCGTTTCAAGTCATCTACCCAGCCATTAAGGACAATTGAAAAATCTCCCACTCGCCAGAACCACATGTATCCTGTCTTCAGATGATCCTCCAAGACGCAACACAGTCAGAATGGTTAAGGAAGAAGTTTCAGTATTTTAACTTAAACACGACTCAGTTCATAAACATCTATTACTTAATTTCACTGCAACATAATTCCAAAACTTCAAGCCACTGAAAAAGATCCTGCAACTGTGACAACAGTCATCCACAAATTCCCACCCCATTCATACTCGCCTAAGTGACCTATTCTTATTCTTAACCTTTGCTTGAATTGCTCATCAAACAAAGCTAGCCATCGAAGGAGTTCAGGAAATACCATCCCAAATACTATGCTTCAGTGTATTAATTGCCAATAGGTAAACAGGGTGAGCTTACTGAATTTCACTTATCTAAGGACAGATCCTGCAAAGGAGGATATCAATCCCTTGAAAATTAACCCTTGTCATGGAACTAGTTAGGAAAGATATACACAGAGACCTGTTACAAACCATCATCTATTCTTTTAAAGGCCGAATTCATATTTATTGAGTGGATTTTTTTATCCAATGACTATTTCAGTCATTTAAGCAGGTATATTTATATATAAATGTATATAAATTTGATAATATATTAATATATATTATATTATTCTATCATATTATATATCATATATATATATATATTTAAGCAGGGAGTGAGGTATATACAGACTCGAATCATTTTGCTTTCCCCGCTTTTCTGAAAGCCTCTAGTGACTTAGTTCTTCCTCTCTTTCTCCCATAAATAGAGACTTCCTTCATAGATATTAATTTCTTTTACTAAAGATGGATTTTAAAATAACTAAGAACAGGCAGTTTTGCAAACCCAACCTGTGTTCTTTAACTAGAATACTGGGTTTAGGGCAGACCCCGTTTAGGGCAGAAAAGCATCTTCCATGCCAGACTTAGGTATCTTTTACTATTGCCTGAGCTCAAGATTTTAGCGTGTGTGTGTGTGTGTGTGTGTGTGTGTGTGTAGGGGCTGGTGTTGGGGGATCAAACCTAGCACCTCGTGCATAATGTTTTACCACAGAGCAATACTCAGCCCTTCAAGACTTTAACTTCAAGCAGACCCCGTTGATCTAAGGGCTCGACTTTTCCCTTCATTCAGTCTCTTAAACACCTCTGTGTGCTAATTTTGAAAAGACACACTCCAGTATTTCTATGGGGTCTTGATTCTTCCTTTTTCTGAAGTAAACAAATGATGTTAGCCAAATTAAAACATTTTCATTGTGGTCATTATAATTCAAAATTATTTCTAAGTTTTACCCATTTTTCCAAAGAAGAGCATAGATTCTGGGAATTCTTACACATGAAACTGGATGAAGCACCAGATGAAGGAGTTCCAGACCCCAGGCTCAGTCTGCTTTCTGTCTCACCCACTCAGCCAGCACAAACTCCACAAAGGTCATACACCATCTCGCAGCACAAACTAATTCTGGATGTGGTTTTAGACTTTCTGCATCCAGATAAACCACAATTCTCTGTCTTCTAGTAACCTTAGTTCTACTGAATTCATTTCAGTTTCTCTCATGACTTCAGAGCCCAGTTCAGATTAAAAAAAAAAATTACCCAAATAAATTCAGATAGCTCAAGCCAGGTGTGGTGGTGCACACCTTTAATTCCAGTACTTGGGAGGCTGAGACAGGAGAATTGCAGGTTGAAGACCAGCCTCAGCAACTTAGCAAGACTCTCAGCAAGCTAGTATGACCTTGTTTCCAAAAAACGAAATTTAAAAAGAGCTGGGAGTGTGGCTCGTGGAGGTAGAATGCCTCTGGGTTCAATCTCCAGTACCATAGAAAAAGAAAGAATATTCAGATAACTCAAAACACAAATCTCTAAAGCCTCATAATCACAGAAAGAACCTATCCCTGATCTCTAGATAACAGCAAGAAATCAGTGAGCCAATGCACTCCGTAGGTATCAGGCCTGGTGACTTGAAGCTCCCAGGGGCTGCTGGAACTCTGCTCCGGATCCTGCTAACTAGGCAGACTCCATATAAGGAAAATTCCTTAGACCCATTAAATCCAGGAAAATTTGTTAAACAAACCAAACCAAACCAAACAAAAATGATTTGCAAATCAGACAGCTCCCTGAACCAAAACTGGTTCTGAGAACCTCCCCCAACCACATGATCTGACAGCATTTATATGAAACAGAAGTGATGTAGAGACAACTTAGTTGGTTACAGCTGAATTGGTTAATTGGCTACAGAGCCGGCTGCAACTAAAGCTCAGCTCCTGTGATGAAACTCTAGATTTGTTTGGTCTGTTTGTGGTTAGTGCAAGGAGCTATTCTAAATCAATGGCCTCCCACAAATTTTACTGAACACGTGTATCTTTAAAATGGCAGCATCACAGATCAATGTATCAAGTGATTTGAATATTAAAAGTATTTATATTAAGATTCCTGACTTTTAGCCAGGCGTGGTGGCACATGCTTGTAATCCCAGTAATTGGGAGGCTGACACCAGAGGATGCGGGTTCGTGGCCAGTCTCAGCTACTTAGTGAGACCCTCTGCAACTTCGTAAGACCCTGTTTCAAAATAAATAAAAAAAAAATAGGACTGGGGTATAGCTCAGAGGTACAATGCCCCTGGGTTCAATCCCCAGTACCGTAAAAATAAAGAGTCCTGACATTTTACAAATAAAAATGATGAAAAGATTTGTTAGTTTATCTCATAAATACCACTTTTTCTATCACTTTACCTATTAAACTAAACACATACACTGGCAGTGTCAATTGGTTGAGTCAATGCAATCAATCTGGTCAGTCCTAAAGAGAATGATTAGAAAACAAATAAATGCATGGTTTAACAGAAAAGGCGCATGGTGTTTAAACACAAATGTTTACCATGACCCCAAAACCCTAACAACAACAACTTGGAGGAAAAAGATTAATTTGCTTACAGTTCTGAAGATTTCAGGGGTTCAGTCCATGTGGGGTCCGGTAAAGTCGGCAGAACTCAGAGCGTCCCATGGGGAGGTGAGGGAGAGAGAAAGCATACAAGAGAGGCCGGCAGGAAGCAAAGAGAGAAGGAGAGGGCAGGGGAGGAGGGGCATATATAATCAAGGCCACGCCCCTTCTGCCTCTAGCCACTCAGGAGCCCCTCCCCAGCAACCAAGCCCCACCTCCAACATGGCTCCCTTTGTACCCCTACCTCCTCTAGCCCCGCCCCCAGACCCCTCCCCAGCAGCCAAGCCCCACCTCCAACATGGCTCCCTTGGGTACCCCTACTACCTCTAGCCACGCCCCCAGGGCCCCTCCCCAGCAACCAAGCCCC
>PVJS01012328.1:0-44098 GCA_004027185.1 Glis glis | reverse complement strand
TTTCCTCTTCCTATCTGAAGCCCAGAGAATTTGTTTCTATAGCGAAGAGGTTACCTCAGCATCTCAGTAAAGTTGATGCTTTCCTTACAGAGGAATTTTTGGACTGACTGCTAAGAGAATACAATTTTCTCCATATTAGAACACTTGCAGTGTTTTTAGATCATTTTCCTTACTAATTAAGCAGGTTACTGCCATTTTCAAGGCCCTACTTCAGCACATTTTATTCTAAATAGCCAATTTATATCTTTTACTTTCTTATTCTGCCCAATTTTCCATGCAATTCTAGACACACCTTTCATCAGAGTTTACTGCTAACTTCCTAAGCTGACTAATAGAATCTAAATATTTTTATTGAAGTTTTTTAAAATTCTACCACTCCCACATATTTTATGATTTAATTGAGTGAAATGTTTGAAATGACCTGTGACTGTTCTCCAAATAAATGCACAGACCAAAGCCGGGCATGGTGGCGCATGTTTGTAATCCCAGTACTTGGGAGGCTGAAACCTGATGATCTGGGTTCACGGCCAGCCTCAGCTACTTAGTGAGGCCCTCCGCAACTTAGTGAGACCCTGTTTCAAAATAAAGAATAAAAAATAGGGCTGGGGGTGTAGCTCGGAGGTAGAATGCCCCTGGGCTCAATCCCCAGTACCGAAAAAAATGCATAGACCCTGCTTAGCAGTTCCCCCCTTCCTCTTACTGTGTCCCATTCTCCCAACTGTTCTTGGCAACTATTTTACTATTGAAATGGAGGCATGACTGAGAGGAGAGGAGATTGGAAAGGAAGAAAGAACAATTCTCTTCAATTATTTCCATGTTACTGAGAAGGGGCATTCTGGAGGAAGGTGACCGATACAGCTCCAGTGTGAGGCACAGGTTTTCCTCTGAAAGTTTAGCAAGAATGCACAAAGACATAGGAATAGTGTTTAAGGAGATTTCTTAGTGCTCTCAGCAAATGAAGCATTGATAGTTCCACAATTTTCCTGGTTGTGCTGGACAAAAAATGGCTATCCTAGCCGGGCACAGAGGTGCACCCCTGTAATCTCAGCTACTAGGATGGGGGCTGAGGCAGGAGGATCGCAAGTTGGAGGCCAGCCCAGGCAATTTAGTGAGACCCTGTCTCAGAATAAGAAATAAAAAGGGCTGGGGGTGGAGCTCGGAGGTTCTGGGTTCAATCCTCAGTACCAAAGGAAAAGAAAACAAACAAACAAATGAACAACAAAACAAGAGTGGGAAAGTAATTTAGTAGGAGTACAGGAAAAGGCCAGAAATCCCTGGAGGTTAGTGTTTTTATACTTAGCGTAAGACCTGTCGACTGTGTGCTTTTCTCCAGCCATATTCAGATGTTGGGTACAGGTGTGGCATAGGTACAAAGCTGGATTTAATAATGATGGGGACTTTAGAGTATGGCAGGGTTAGAGAGGGTCGAGATAATTGAGCATATATGCAAGGGCATGGTTACGATGATGGCCCGCGGAATGAATGTTGGTCCCCCACAGGGGCTGGGGGAGTGATGACATGGGGAGGGGAGGAGTTTGGGAAGTGGATGGAATACAAGCTTGTGAGGAAAGGTACTATGGTGTTCTTATTTAGCATCTGGTACTAGTAAACATTGTGATCTTGGGGAAATCAGTTAAATGTACTGATTTTTACAATCAGAGAGTTGGACTAGAATAAACTGTAAGATGCTAACAATCTGCCATTCTATGACGCCACAGTTTACTATTCTACAATCCCACATAAAAGCACATAACACAGACACTAATGAGGAATATATTCCATTTATAAAAAAGATACTGGTAAACCTCTGCTAAAGTTTCTCATAACATCTTCATGCTAATTGACCACTTGTTTGTTGCATTCTTTGTTTGTTCCCTCACTTGTTTGTTGCATTCTTTCTGGATGAGTGCTGTACAGAGTAGTATTTTTAGTATTGAGACTACAATGAGACATATCTGGAATCACTGGGATTATGGGCTAGTGACCATAGAGAAAGGAAAGCTGGGTTTCTGCCCTGGCTCTAACTCTGTCCTGTTTTCTATAAGTCATATTTACTGCTTTTGCTGTGATTTATTAAAAGTTCTATAAACTTCTAGAAACTTCTAGAAATTTTCACTTCCCTTGAATATTCGACTAAGCCGGAGTCGGACACCGAAGTCCTGAAATAGAAGAGGTATGACTGTATTCTTTTCACTTGTTCATCAGAATCCAGACTAGATAATAGCAGCCAGGATGGCACGCTGGGGAGAAATGAAGGCAAGTAAAACTTTCCAACATCCTAGGAAAAGCAATGTGTTTTAATAGAGAAGAAGCTTCCAGTGTCTATGCCGTGGCTTTTGCTGGTAATTACAACCACCACTGTATCTGACTGACTTGCAATTTCTTCAAGCTTGATTGCTTTCTTCCCTTGTCTCTCGCAACAGTTTCTTTACCATATGACAGCCAGGAGTGATTTTTTTTTTTTTTTTGCGGTACTGGGGTTTGAACCCAGGGGCATTCTACCTCCGAGCTACACCCCCAGGCCTATTTTTTTTTATTCTTTATTTTGAAACGGTCTCACTAAGTTGCGGAGGGTCTCACTAGGTAGCTGAGTCTGGCTGTGAACCCGGATCCTCTGGTCTCAGCCTCCCAAGTACTGGGATTACAAGCGTGCGCCACCACGCCAGGCTAAGAGTGATGTTTTAAAAAGTAAATCAGGACATTTTGCTCCTCGGCTTGAAAACCACCATTGATTTTCCATTAGATTTAGAATAAAATCCAGACTCCTCCTTTTTGCCTTCAAGATCTTTCTGGAACCGGCCCATTCTCTCTTTGACCTTGTCCTGAACCGATTTCCACTTCATTCACTGTACTCCAGACACCCTGACCTTCTACTGTTCCCCAAACATACACAATTCCTCACCATCTCAGGACGTGGTGCTCTGTACTTGGAAAACTCTTTCAAATCCCTGCAGGACTGACCATCATGAAAACTTATCTTTTTTGTTTACCTTTTGGTTTTCTGTCTCCCCTTGAGCTAGACAGAATTGTGTGTTATGTATGCACTTGTGCATCTCATTGGCTGGTGTAGATTTGTGCTTAGGAAAATATCTAGAAGGTGTTCAGCAAACACTGTGTGATGGAGAACCGAGAGACCTCAAAAGTAGATGGAGTAGAAGGTAGCTAGCCTGTTGCTAGGCATGGTGGCACACCTGTAACCCCAGTATTTGGGAGGCTGAGACAGGAGGATGGCAGGTTCAAGACCAATGTCAGCAACTTATTGAGACTCTCAGAAACTTAGAGACCCCGTTTCAAAACAAAAAATAAAAAATGGTCTCGGGGTGTGGCTCAGAGCTAAAATGCTTCTGGGTTCAATCCCCAGTACAAAAAAAAAAAGTAGCTAGCTCAGTGGGGTTGGGTTACTCTATTCTAAAATATTGACCATATTTCTTGTCCCCTGACTATTAAAGCTTTAACTTCTTTAAGTCTTGAAAAATGTGTAGCCTTCAGCCAGGTAAGGTGGTGCATGCCTGTAATACAAATACTTCGGAGGCTGAGATGGGAGGATCACAAGTTCAGGGCCAGCACATGGTAACTTAGTGAGATCCTGTTTCAAAATAAAAAAATAAAAAATAAAAATGGGGGTTGGGGTGTAGCTCTGAGGTAGAATGCCCCTGGGTTCAATCTCCAGTACCCCCCTCTCCCCTATACAATGTGTAGCTTTCAAGATTACCCACTTAAAATGGAAATAGCCCTGTAATTTTATTTCTAATGTGTATACCAACTAAAGTTTGGTTCTTTGTGACCACCTAGAAGAAATGAGATACAGAATGTACAAGCAACACAGCGTCACAAGTGAGAGAGTAAAAGAATAGAGTCGAAGTGCAAGGGCCATTGGAGGGAAACCATCAGCAAAGGGACAAAGGGACAGGAAGGTCATGGAGGGGAAGTACACCAGAGCTTCGTCTGGAGTGGGAACATTTGTTTCCCCATCTATGAGTGGCACTGTTGACAACTGGTAATGTATATTTTAAAGTATCAGAGACCTTTTGATTTTTAAAAGCAAAGTTTTTCTTCATTACAAATAGTTTTTCTTGATTACAAATAAATTGGGAGAAAAAGGAAAGCTATGTGTGTGCTCAAATACAGAAAAAAAAATAAGGTGCAGTGACCATTATATAAGCCAATGTATGCTGCTCAGCGTGAACATTGCAGGGGAAGATTTGGTGTCTTATAATGTTGCAGTTACCATGGTGACAATGCATTTTTAATGATGCCATTAAACAGTGGTACAACTACTTGTAACTAAGGAGTGCAGAGTAGGCAGTCACAGCTGTGCTGTTTGGCGTTGACATGTCTTTTCTCCAGGATGGTTTTTAATGACTTCAAAACAAGTGTCGTATAACGGAACATCATTCTGGTATATAATCTATGTATATTTTAGAAATCGAAAGGGCCTTAGAGAGCGTTAATTCTCCCCATTTCAACACATACACACACACACACACACGCACACACACACACACGAGTAAAAACATTTACATGTGCGTGAAGATTTTTTTTTTTTTTTGCGGTACTGGGGATTGAACCCAGGGGCATTCTACCTCCAAGCTACACTCCCAGCCCTATTTTTTATTCTTTATTTTGAAACAGGATCTCACTAAGTTGCAGAGGGCCTCACTAAGTAGCTGAGGCTGACTGTGAACCTGTGATCCTTCTGTCTCAGCCTCCCAAGTACTGGGATTACAAGCGTGCACTACCATGCCCGGCTGTGCATGAAGATTTAGAAACAAGAGTAAATAGTTTTACCAGCTCATTTAGCTAGTTGCAGACTTAGAATAAGATCGTAGGTTTTCTGACTTCCAAGACAGTTTCTTTGTACCTTTGCATACCACCTCCCCGCCACACAATATGACCCAAAACACATTCTACATTCTTTTCTTACATCAGAATTGGAAAGAAGTTGCAATAAATTTATAATCACCTTGTGGACTTGTGAGATGGTTAGAACCCAGAAGAAATAGTCACAAATGAGTCAAGTGATTGATAAGGGTCCACAGATGAAATTCAAGTGGCCCATGAACCCTTTAAAATTGATTGCAGTGTGCGTGTGGGCATGCATGCAGGTTTTTCTAGTGAGATATTTCATTATATTCTCAATGAATTTATGACCTCTCCCCAAATAAGTGATAAGTTATGGCTCTTTCCCCATTGATGTCAAAATATCACAAAAAATGGGAAGATAAGTGGTATATTGAGAAAATATTTATTATGATATGATAAAGATTAATGACTTTATTATTATTATTATTTCTGGTACTGGGGATTGAACCCAGGGCATTCTACCTCTGAGCTACACTCCCAGCCTCTTTTATGTTTTTGTTCTGAAACAGGGTCTTGCTAGGTTGCTGAGAGTCTCCCTATGTTGCTGAGGCTGTTCTTGAACCTGTGATCCTCCTTTTCAGCCCCCCAAGTACTGGGATTACAGGTGTGCACTGCCATGCCCAGCTTAATGTCCTTAATTTATAAAGAGCAAAATATACAACTAGAAAACCATTAAGACCTAGTCTAAATTAGAGTGAGTAAATTAATGGGAAATATACAGGATAGGAAGTATAAATAGTTAATAGAAATGAAAATTATTCATCCTCACTCACCATCAATGAAATGAAAATTCAAACAACTAAAATTTACAATTTTCACTCAACAAATTAGCACAGATTGAAAGCAACCATGATAATATTCTGTGTGGTAAAGAGGCAGTAGGATAAGCAGATTCCTATACTGTCACTAGGAGTGTAAATTGGGACAAAGACTTTGGAAATCAAATTAATAATTTGGATTAAGAGCTTTAAAAATGTCCATAATCAGTAATTTGAATTCCAAGAAAACACTTCCATTCAAAAGCAAGAATCAGCCGGGTGTGGTGGCACACGCTTGTCATCCCAGTACTTGGGAGGCTGAGACAGGAGGATCACAGGTTCATGACCAGCCTCAGCTACTTAGTGAGGCCCTCTGCAACTTAGAGATAGAATTTGCCTGGGTTCAATCCCTGGTACAGCAAAAAACCAACCAACCAACCAACCAACCAACCAACCAACCAAGAATCAGAGGTGCTCACTAAGGGTTGTGTGTAAAAATATTTTTCCTAGTGTTATTTAAATGGTAAAAAATATGAAAGGAAAAAACATAGGAAAAGGGTTAAATAAAATACTGTATATCTATAAATCTAATGAATTGTCCTGAAATTTTTGTTAATGATAGAAACCTGTCGTGATATATATAAAAATATCCAGACTTCTAAAATACTTGTAGATTATAATTCCAATCATATAACTGATTTTAGAAATCCTAGAAGGAACCAGGCATGGTGGCACACGCTTATAATCCCAGTACTGGGGAGGCTGAGCTAGGAGGATCACCGGTTCAAGGACAGCCTCAGCAAGTAGTGAGATTCTCATCAACCTAGTGAGACCTGCTTAAAAATAAAAATAAAAAATAGGGCTGGGTATGTAGCTCAAAGGCAGAATGCCCCTGGGTTCAATCCCTAGTACCAATAATAATAATAATAATAGTAATAATAATAATAATAAAGTCATTAATCTTTATCATATCATAATAAATATTATCTCAATATACCACTTATCTTCCCATTTTTTGTGATATTTTGACATCAATGGGGAAAGAGCCATAACTTATCACTTATTTGGGGAGAGGGAAATACACTAATGCACACGATGTATATACACAAACTTATCAGAGTCAATCACTATGCTGAGCATGAAAAGAAGGGGAGGGAATAGGGTGGGAATTGAGGGAGGGTGAAATGAGTAACATGTGCATGCATGCTTCTGCTACCCTGACACTTATCAAAATGTATGATTACACTGCACCAATAAATGAATATATTAAAAAAACACAAGAAAACACACACACACACACACACACACACACACACACACACAGAGAAATATCTATGTAACTTCCTTCCTATTTGGGCCAGACTCTGAGGAAACATAAATGAGCAGACATTGTTCCTGCAGCCACAGCTCATGGTCTAGGAAAGACAGGCATGTAATAATGGTAATGGAACAGCTACGTGTACTTGGTCATATAGAAAGATGAAGGAAGGAGCGATGAGGTCCTCATTAGGATGGAGGGAGGGGTGATGTTTGAGTCAAGTCTCGAGTGATGGGGGGAGATCATGAGACGGGCAAAAATGACCCTTTATGACTGGTTTAAGGGAGGGGAATGTGTTAAATATGGGGCATGAAAGGGCAGTGCTACTTTGAGAACAGTTCCCTTAGATTTGGCCAGAAAAGTGGGGAAAGGCCAGTTGTTGGAAAACCGGTGGGAGATGTCTGGGCCATATTTTGTCAGCAAAAAGGGTTATGAAATCATGGAGAAAGTCATATAAATAAATCAGATTTGATCCAGTAATAAATATATGAAGGGATAATAGAAATAATGATTTAATAATCATTGACTAAAATGATTTAGGTATTTTTATTGAAACAATACTCAATATGGTAGAACTTCAAAAATGTAAAGGTTCAAGTTGGGCTTGGTGGCACATACCTGTAATCCCAGTATTTGGGAGACTGAGACAGGAGGATCACAGGTTTGAGGCCAGCCACAGCAACTTAAAGAGGCCCTCTGCAACTTAGTGAGACTCTGTTTCCAAACAAAAAATGAAATAGGGCAGGGGGTGTAGCTTGGAGGTAGAATGCCCCTGAGTTCAATCCCCAGCACCACAAAAACAAAATAAATAGAATAAAATAGGGTTGAGGGTATGGCTTGGAGGTAGAAAGCCCCTGGGTTCAAACCCCAGTAACTCTCTCCTAAAGTTTCATACAGAGTGCTATTTTGCACTGCATTATCCCCCAGAGGATACTTTATTGCGGTAACTCTGGCGGACGATCTACTCCGTGGGTTCCTGCCACGGAAGGTCACTACTCCCTGCAGCTTCCTGACAAATAGTCTGTGGTTCCTGCCACAGACGGTCGCTGCACCAAGCAGCTTCCTGACAAATAGTCTGTGGTTCCTGCCACAGATGGTCGCTGCCCAGACAGCTTCCTGAAGTCTGTGGTTCCTGCCACAGATGGTCGCTGCACCAGGCAGCTTCCTAACAATGGTCTTCTTGCAGGAAACAACACGAAGTCTGATATGGTAATTTGCAAAATAATTACATTTAATAATCGGGGGGTCGGGGAGGAGATAGAGATGGCAAATTCTCCCCAAGCTCTATAGCCAGGGCCTCATTTTTATAGCAATTTTAAAAGTTAATCAAATACAGAAATCAGCAATTATCACAGGTTGCAGTAAAAATTAATCAAACAGAGATCAGCAATTATCTCAGGTTTCAGTAAGGATTAATCAAACAGGGATCAGCAATTATGTGACAAACCTAGGGGAAGGAGGGATTGACCATTAGCACCTTGAAGATTACACCAGGTCCCTTGGAATGTGTCCGTTTGCGGACAGATCCCGCCCAGCCAAATACCATGTATCTAAACTGGGCTGGTCCAAGATGATAATCTCAGTGTGCTTCTAGGACAGGTCTCGGCCCTCGACAATACTTGATATTGGGGACATTATGGTTGGGCATATGATGGTATGAATGAGGCCAAAATAGTAGTCTCCTTGTGCATTTCATTGGCATGAAAAGATTCTGTTTTGTGGCTGCCAGCTAAATGAAGCAGTCTGCAACTGCATCTGCTATTTACAAAGGACATTCACCTGGTGAGAGTGGGGCTGCATCCGTACCAAGTCTTAACCTCTCCATTGATCAAATTGCAGGTTCTCCCTGTAGGTTTGGTTTCAATGTCCCAGGAAAGCCCAGTGGTGGTCCTTCTGAAGGTTTGCAGATGATCTTGGTGCAATCTGTTTGTCGTGGCTGTCCCAAGTATTATTCCTGACTTTCTATAACCAAGGATTACAGCATGGGTGTACCTGTCCCTCACATTACTTGGGTGTCAGTGTTTTCCCCTTTTTTCAAGACTATCACTGAATCATTTCTGAATTGTGGTGCTCTCCTGCTTCCTAGTTGTAATTGCAGATGAATAATAATAGTAATAGAGGTTAAATAAACTTACCCCTATACCCACATTCTTGCTTATCTTTTAAAACTATCTATCAATTTAGTTTGTATTTAAGATGGGTAGCTCCAGGCAAGAGGATTTAGTCTTGGCTCCTTAATACTAGTGGTGGTTATGTAAAAAGATTGTGGAAGCATTTGCTGGGACCTGTCTGTCTCTTCTCTGCTGAGTGGTGGGAAGCAATTGCATGCTTATATTCCCTCATTCAAGATGATGGTGTTGTCCAGAGGAAGGAGATTAGACTAGGATGCAGAAAATACAGTCTAATTTCAACTTTAAAGTTTACTCACTATATGGTCTGTAATGGTTAATTTTATGTGTCAACTTGGCTGGGCTACAGGATGCCCAGATAGCTGGTGAAAGATTATTTCTAGGTGTGTCTGTGAGATGACTTCCACAAGAGATTAACATTTGAATCAGTAGACTAAGTAAAGAGGATCCTCTCTCACCAAAGTGGGTGGCTGTCATCCAGACTTTTGGGGGCTCAGATAGAATACAAAGGGGAAGAAGGGCAAACCCACACTGTCCTTGAGGTCAGACACCGGCTTCTCTTGCTTTTGGGCAGTGCAGCTCCTTATACCAACCACCCCTTCATTGGTCTGAATTATTTTATTATTATTATTATTTTTGTAGTACTGAGGATTGAACCCAGGGGCGTTTTACCTCTGAGCTAACTCCTAGCCCTTTTTATTTATTTACTTTTTGTTTTAAAACAGGGTCTTGCTAGGTTGCTGAGAGTCTTGCTAAGTTGCTGAGGCTGGTCTTGAACCTTTGCTTCTCCCATCTCAGCCTCCCAAGTACTGGGATTACAGTTGTGTGCCACCATAGCTGGCTTTGGACTGAATTATATCACCAGATTTCTTGGTTCTCCAATTTGTAAATGGCCTACCATGGGACTTTCTCAGCCTCCGTAATCACATGAACCAATTCTTATTATAAACCTTGTCATTTCTCTCTGTGTATATCCTATTAGTTCTGTTTCTCTGGAGAACTCTGACTAATACATATCTTAAGCTAAGAATCTCTCAATCTCATTGTACCTCATTTCCCCTATATTCTTTATCGCTGAGTCATATGTTATCTCAAGTTAGATATCTGAAACTTGTTTGATTAACTGACTCTTTAGAGGGATTCTGAAATGGAGGAAAAATTCAAGAGAGGATTTGGAAAATAGGAGTAATTTCTGGAAGACAGGATAACAAGATAGCAAGGAGGATAAGGTGGCATGACATTCAGGGATACCAGGAGAGTTAGAGATGTGAGGGGAATCAGGGCCTGAGAACATGAGCTAGCTTTTGTTGAAGGAAAGCAGTGGGGGTGACCTGATACAATAATGATCATAATAGAGGGATAAATGCCAGATGGGAAAGAGCTTTAAAATATCTGATGTAGAAGGCTCTGGGGAACGAGGAGACATAAAGAAGTAATACAGTGAAGGAACTGACAGGGAAGATTTTTCTATTTTGTAGAAAATAGGACAGGATGAATCACAGGCTATTGTGATTCATTCTGCTTATTTACTTGGAGAAAACAGCTTAAGGCTATTTAGCGGAAAACACTTGGAAAATTGCATGTAGATACCATTTTGTTTGATAAACTACATTCTGCTTTTGCTCCGAGACTTAACATTAGAGAACTGTCTTTGTACAGAGATTTAAAAATTTTTTAATAGACTATTTTTAGAGTAGTTTAAGTTTATAGAAACACTGTGCAGAAACTATAGAGAGTTTCCATTCCCTTTCTCTTCACTTGCACACTGTGACCCCCATTCTTAACATGTTACATAAGAATAGTGCATTCATTACAACTGGTGAATTATTATTAACTAAAGTCCCTAGGGTCACGCTTTGTGTTGTATTGCTCTGTGAATTTTGACAAATACATGGTATGTATGCACCATTGTAGTATCATTCAGAATACTTTCACTGTCTTAAAAGTCCCCTGTGCTCCACTGGTTTATCCCTCTATTCCTTCTCTGGAACTCCTAGCAACCATAGATCTTTTTGCTCTCATCCTAGTTTTGTCTTTGCAAGATGTGACATATTTGTAGTCCTATAACATGCAGCCTTTTCAAATTGGCTTCTTTCACTTAGTGATGTGCGTTTAGGGTTCCTCCATATCTTCTCATGTCTTGATATTTCATTTCTATTTTCTTTTTGTGGTACTGGGGACTGAGCCCAGGGGCATTTTACCTTTGAGTTACACCCCAAACACTTTTTATTTTGAAACAGGGTCACCCTAAGTTGCTGGGAACCTCACTAAGTTGTTAGGGATGACCTTGAACCCGTGATTCTCCTGTCTCAGCCTCCCAAGTACTGGGATTACAGACATATACCACCACACCTGGCTTCATATTTCATTTCCTTTTAGTGCTGAATAATATTCCATTGTCTGTATGTAACACAATTTATCCATTCACCTATTGAAAAACATCTTCTTTGCTTCCAAGTTTCGGTAACATGAATAGAGCTGTTATAAATATCAATGTGCAGGTTTTTGTGTGGACACAAATTTTTAAATCATTTGGGTAAATATTAAGGAGTAAGGTTTCCTGATCATATGGTAAAATGTTTGTTTTGTAAAATACTACTTGACTGTCTTCCAAACTGGTTCTACCATTTTATATTCCCAGCAGCAATAAAGGAGAGTTCCAGTGGCTCCACAGCCTCATCAGCATTTGGTGGGGTCAGTGTTTGGATTTTAGTCATTCTATAGATATGCAATGGCATCTTAATGTCTTAATTTTCATTTCCCTAAATGACATATGTTGTGGAGCATCTTTTTGTTTGTGTATATGCTATCTGTATATCTCAGATAAGGCTTCTGTTCAGATCTTTTAAAAAAAAGCAAGGTCATTTTCTTATTGTTGGGTTTCAAGAGTTCTTTGTGCATTTTGAATACAAGACCTTTCTCAGTTAGATACTGTGTGAAGATTTTCTCCCAGTGAGTGGGTTGTCTTTTCATTCTTGTTTATGTTTTGGATTTTTGTGTGTGTGTGTGTGGTACAGGAGATTGAACCCAGGGACATTCTACCTCTGAGCTATACCCCCAGCCCTGTTTTATTTTTTATTTTGAAACAGGGTCTCACTAAGTTGCAGAGGGCTTTGCTAAATTGCTGAGTCTGGCTGAGAACCTGTGATCCTCCCGTCTCAGCCTGATTTGGATTTTAAATGTCCCCAAAGGCCATATGCTGAAGGTTTGCTTGCTTGCCAGCATTTGGTGGTGTTGGGAGGTGGTGAAATCTTTAGGAGGTGAGGCCTAGTCGGAGGAAGTTAGGTCATTGGGGGCGTGACGTGACTTGAAGGGCATATTGGGACCGTGGCTGCCCCTCTCTCTTTGCTTCCTGGGCACCAGAAGGTAAGGATATTTGCTTCATTCTTGCCACAGGCTCAAAAACAATGGCGTCAACTGAACATGGACTGAAACATGTGGAACTATGAACCAAAATAAATATTTCCTCCTTTTAAGTTGACTTTCTTAGGTATTTTGTCACAGCAATGGAAGTTGACTAACCATTCTCTGAGTAGTAGATTTGCAGAGAAGATGTTTTCAATCTGAGCAGAGTCCAATTTGTCATTTTTTTCTTTCATTGATTGTGCTTTTGTTGTTGTATTAACTCATTGCCAAGCTTGAGGTCACCTTGTTTTTCTTTCTTATTTTCTTCTAGAAGTTATAAAGTTTTGTGCTTTACATTTGGGTTTATGATCCACTTTGTGTGTGTGTGTGTGTGTATGTGTGTGTGTGTGTGTGTGTGTGTGTGTGTATGAAAAGCATAAAGTCTGTGTCTACATTATCTCTCTCTGTTTGCAATGTGAATATCTAGTACTAGCATCATTTGTTGAAAAGGTATCTTTTCTTGATTGGATTGCCTTTGCTTTTTTGTCAAAAGCAAGTTGACTATATTTGTGTGGATCTATTTTTGGGCTTTCTATCCTGTTCCATTTATCTTTTTTTTTTGTCAAAAATTTTCCCAATACCAGTACTGTCTTTTATTTTTTATTTTGAAACAGGATCTTGCTAAGTTATAAAGCTCTGGCCTTGAACCCGCAATACGCCTGTCTCAGCTTCCCACATACTGGGCTTCAGGCATGCACCACTCCACCCAGCTAGCATTAGTGTCTTGATCACTAAAGCATTATAATATGCCTTAATGTCAGATAGTATCAGTCCTCCAAATATACTGTACCTAACCACTTTAAGATTAAGGTATATTTAATCTTTAATCACCTTAACTGAGTAGTCTAAATATATCAATTAAAAGAATGGATTGAACAACAAGACCCATTTGTATGTTGTCTACAAGAAACTCATTTTTAAATATAAAGACACAAATTAAAAATTAAAGGATAGAGAAAGATATACAATGCTAACACTAATCAGTTGGAAGCTAGAGTAGCTATATTAAGTTTAGACAAAGCTGACTTCTGGACACGGAAAATTATCAGAAAGAAAGACATATTATATAATGATAAAGGGTTCGATTGTCCAAGAAGAAATAAGAATTCTTAATGTACACACACATATATATATATATATATATATATATATACACTTTATATTTTGTTAAAGGCTGATCAATGTAGTGTAATTACCTTGGGACTAGGAATCAGAAAACTTGGGTTTTAATCTGAGTTCTGCCACTAAGTATCAACTGATCTATAAGCATGCTCCATATTTCAGTTTAATCATAAATAAAATGTTTGATTTAGGAAAAATCCCTTCTGGCTCTCACATTCTGTGATTCTAATATCAAGATTCTGTTTAAGTATATTTGACTGAAGTAAACTGAAGTAAATATAATTACACTGGATATTATTTAGTAGAAGTCTTTAGAGATAAATTCATAGTAAATTATTTAATATACATTTACTATTTGGAAAACATTAGCTATTATACCATGTATATTATTTTTCCTATATATCCCCCCATTAAGTGTGATTTTGAAATGAGTATGTGTAGTTAGTAGGTGTGACAAATATTTTATATCAGTATACTGTCTACCCATTATTATATGTTGTATATCTTCCCCCTTATGCATAAGATGATGATGAACAGACATGTCTGCTCCATTATTTTATGAAGGGCTTGCCTTCCTATATCTGTCATATGTCCAGTTTTCTAAGTTGAGGTCAATTTTTTTAAAATGTGCTTTTATTGGTGCATTGTAGTCTCACATCACAATGAATATCAATTTGATATTAACATACATGCAAACAGATCTTAGTGTCCCCCCCTCCCCCCATGTGGTCAATGATTTAAAATAAGAAAAATCTGAGACAATCTGTCTGCATTGTTGTTTCTCTGTGCACACATGTAGCTCATTTTGCTAAATTTTTACCAAAGAGAGAAAGTATCAGTAGGTAACACTGACATAGCGCTTGATTATGTGCCAGATACTATTGTCAGAGCTTTAGTTCTATCAGCTGATTCAGTTCCTACAACAGGCCTACGATGTATGGACTACCACTTTCTCCATCTCACAGATAAGGAACCTGCATTAAATAACTTGCTCCAGGTTACACAATAAGTGGTAGAGCTGGGAGGAGCATGTCCGCATTCTTGTTTCAGGATATCTTGTATCCTACTACAGATATCTGTAGTAGGGTTAAATGCGTTTTCATTTATTTTTAGTGTTTAGGTTTGAAATTTAAATGACTAGGAAGGGGACTGTGGTAGGCAGGATTCCAAAATGACTCTCAAGATTCCCTAGTGAGATGCTCCTGCCATGAATAATTCTCTTCTGCGGAGTGCAGGCAGGGCCTGTGACTATGATAGGATACTATCCATGATTGTGTGACCTTATATTAGAAAATGAATTTTCAGGTGTCATGAGAGTCTCTAATCAGTTGACTCTGAGTTCATCAAGGGTAGTTATCTTGGCTGTGCTTGTCCTAATCAGGTAAGCCCTTAAAAGAGACGTTAAATAGCTACAGATTCTTCTGATAGCCTCAAGGAAGTAAACCTGGAAGAGTTCTAGAGCTGCAAGGAAGTGAATTTGTCCCCATGAGCAGGGAAGAGGACTTCAGCTGCGTTTTCAGCAATACCTGGACTGCAGCCTGTAATACCCCGAGCTAAGCTGGGCCTGGCCTCCGGACCCACAGAAACTGCAAGGTAACAAATGTATGCTGTTTTAGTTGTTTTAACCTGCTAAATTTGTTATACACCAGTAGAAAACAAATGCAGGGACATTCTATAAATGGATTTTGAAAGCTTATTTTCAGAAGTTCTCTGGGCATTTTCTATGTGTTCTTCAGAATGTATTATGAACCCACATACACTTTCCTAATTTTCCATTTCCTCCTCTCCTGAACTTAATGAAAGAGTGTTTTACACTTGTTTTTGTTTTTGTTTTTTTTTTCAGAACCGAGGATTGAACCCAGGGGTGTTCTACCTCCATGCTACATCCCTGGCCCTATTTTTATACTTTATTTTGAAACCGGGTCTCACGAAGTTGCAGAGGGCCTTCACTAAGTTGAGAGAGAGAGAGAGAGAGAGCGCTGAGGCTGGCCGCAAACCCCGATCCTCCGGTCTCCGCCTCCCAAAGTACTGGGATTACAAGCGTGCGCCACCACGCCCGGCTACACTTGTTATTTCATCATTATTACATAGGAGGAATACGTCCTATTTACAACTCAGTCCACCGCATGCCCACTGGTCTTGTTCCCTTAACATGACTAACATTCTCCTAAGTGTTAACTCCAATGAGCTGGTCGTGGTGGTGCATGTCTGTAATACCAGTACTTGGGAGACTTGAGACAGGAGGATTATAGGTTCGGGGACAGCCTCAGCAACTTAGCAAGACTCTTACCAACCTAGTGAGACCCTGTTTCAAAACAAAAAATAAAAAAGGTTGGGGATGTAGCTCAGAATGTCCCTGGGTTTAATCCCTAGTGCCCCCCCCCCCACTCCAATGAACATATTTCACTCTTATTTTTTTCTGCTACATTTGGCACAATTCTCTCCATCTGTTTGTGATTCCTAAATCATATCTAGCATTGATCTTTCGCCTTACTTTTAGATTTGTGTTCATATTTCACTGTCTGTGGGACATCACTTAGATGCCCAACAGGGCCTTTAAACTCAGTATGTTGTATTAGTCCCGAGGGCTGTTGTAACAAAGTACCATAAACTGGGTGTCTTAAAACAACTGATTTTTTTTTCTTTCTTTTGCAATGCTGGGCATGGAACCCAGGGCCTCATTTATGCTAGGCAAGTGCCCTACCACTGAGCTGTACCCGCAGCCCCAAGCAACAGAACTTTATTGTCTCATAGTTCTGGCGGCTAGAAGTTCAAGGCCACGGTGTTGGCAGCGTCGCATTCCCCGGAGACACTGAGTTGTCTTCCTGGCATCTTCTCGTGGTTCTTTCCAGCTCCTGGTGGTGCTCAGCAATCTCTGGAGTTCCTTGACTTGCAGCTGCCTTGCTTGTCCCTGCCTCTGTTGTCACAAGGTGTTCTTCTTTTGCGTCTGCATATCATTGTCACTCTGCAACCAAATTTCTTTCTCTCTCATTTTTATTTTTTTGGTACTAGCGATTGAACCCAGGGGCATTCTGCCTCTGAGCCACACCCCAAGGCTTTTTTATTTTTTATTTTGAAGCAGGGTCTCACTAGGTTGTTGAGGGTCTTGCTAAGTTGCTGAGGCTAGCTTCAAACCTGCAATTCTCCTATCTCAGCCTCCCAAGTGCTGGAATTACAGGAGTTTTCCACTGTGCCCAGCTCAACTCTCTCCTTTTTATTTTATTTTATTTTATTTTATTTTATTTTTATTTATTTATTTTTGAGGTACCGGGAATTGAACCCAGGGGCGTTCTACCTCCGCGCTACACCCCCGGCCCTATTTTTTTTTATATACTTTATTTTGAAACTGGGTATCACAAAGTTGCGGAGGGCCTCACTAGGTAGAGAGAGAGAGAGAGAGAGAGAGAGAGCGAGCGCTGAGGCTGGCCACGAACCCGGATTCTCCGGTCTCCGCCTCCCAAAGTACTGGGATTACAAGCGTGCGCCACCACGCCCGGCTCAACTCTCTCCTTTTTATAAGAACACAAGTCATATTGGATTAGAGCCCACTCTTATGAATTCATCTTATCCTGGTTAAATCTGCAAAGACCCTATATCCAAATAAGTTTTCATTTTTGAGATTCTGTTGGTTAGTACTTCAAATATATATATATATATATTTGGTACTGGGGATTGAACCCAGGGGTATTCTACCTCTGAGCTACACCCCCGGCACCTCCAGCCCTTTTTATTTTTTATTTTGATACAGGGTCTCACTAAGTTGCTGAGGCTGGCCTTGAACCTGTGATCTTCCTGTCTCAGCCACTGAGTCCAGTTAACATATCTTTTTTGAGAGACACAATTTAACTCATTACAGTGTACTCAGTGAATCTGATTCTCCCTCCCTTGTTCCTTTCCTTACATGGGCCTTTAGACATCCCTTGAGGAGTGTTCTCATGCAGTGGTCAGAACGAGGGCTTTGACCTCAGACAGGAGCAATGTGAGCCCTTAGGAAAGTTACTCAAAGCCTCAACAATAGGAATTTTTGTGAAAATTAAATGAGCTATTTGTGCTTTGAACACTCAATAAATACCAGCTATTGCTGTGGCTGCTGCTGTTATTACTCCTTCAGTGGCACCATAAGCTGAGTTTGTGTATTAAGAGCTTGGTAACCTGGGCACAGTTTGATCCTGACAGTAGTCTGAAAGGAAGGTTCCTGCCCTGTGAGATGTGAATAGTCAGTCACAATAATTAAGGTATTTGCTTTGTTCACATGGATGGTTGGCTGTGGAACCAGGCTATAAAGTAGTCTATAATTAGCTGGGTGTGATGGTGCCCATCTGTAATTCCAGTACTGGGAGGCTGAGACAAGAGGATCATAGGTTCGAGGCCAGCCTCAGCAACCTAGTGAGACTGTTTCAAAACAAAAAATAAAAAGGGCTGGGGATCTAGCTCAGAAATAGAATGCCCCTGGGTTCAATCTCCAGTAACACATACACACACACACACACACACACACACACTCTCTCTCTCTCTCTCTCTCTCTCATTGAACTGTTAAATCTAATATTCCTTCCACCATATAATCCAGCCAGTATATATTCTTATAACTGCCAAACCAACTGATCACTGTACTTTGTATGTTTTCCTTATAGATGTCGATTGTGATATTCTTCTTAGGATGTCCGTTTAGAGCATAGACAGTATTTTTACCTCCCATATATAACTGACTGTAGCTTTTAAGTTAGATCCCAAGTCATTGGCATGGCCTCTAATACCTTGCTGTCCTCCAGCTTCCTCTCTTCTTGCTATCTTTGCAAGGCCAAAGATGCTGACAGGTGGGAGAGTTGATGGATGTTGGTGTAGAGGGAGATGCAAAGTTAAATTAATCTCTTCTACATATGTTTATGTCTTTGAAGGGACTTTTGCAACTACTGAAATACATGAGCTGATTATTGTTAAAGTCTGTTTATTTTGTAGGCAATAATAATTATAATAGCAAGCGACAATTGTAACACAGCTCATATTTGCCGAGTACATGGTGTGGTGGTGTTGAGCCAATTACTGTGGGAAACAGATCTCAAAGTTCTTCTCCTTCTTTTGCTAATTTTTATTTTGGTAGAAGCTCTTTTTTCCAAAGCACTGGGTATGACTAATAGATCTTTAGCAGAAAAATGGTTTGGTGGTCCACAAAACCATCAGGAGGACTGGAGAAGCTGACTTGGGGTCTGTGCCAACAGAAGTGGTTTGGCAAAGACACCTCAGCCTACCACACCTCTTCATTTCAAACATCGGCGATCCAGGAAGGTGGATCTGGCCATTACTCCTGCTGCCCTTGCAGCTCCAGGAAGTTGGACCTGCTGCAAACTCCCTCTGTTGCCAGAGAGAATTCTTTCCAATTTGTATTCCTTTGCATCATTAGTATCCAGTTCAAAGCTCAAAGTGGGCTCATAAGATTAGTAGAGGCTGTCAGTGTACTTGAAGAAATGTTCAAATAGTAGCAGCATCAGTTGAGGGGTTCTTAGAATTGCAAATCATGCACCAGGCTCCGCTCTATCTGGCTGAGTTAGAATTTCAGAGAGTACTGCTACAAGCTCTCTAGGCTTGGTATACCTCAAATGTGGTAATACTATACACACTATTTTGCAAAGCAAGAGGTGGCTTGGCCTCTCCTAAGATTAACAAGATGGGGAGTTCCGAGACCTAGAAGGTGGTTTAGCTGATTAGTAACCAAAAGAAAGACAAATGCCCATACCGCTGCTGTTCTTAGAAGGTCATAGCTGCACTTTGTGTATGAGGACCCAGTGGAATTGGTCTGCTTTATTAAGGGGTGGATCAGAGGTAACCATCCCCCGTAACTCCAATGTGATTATAGTGCTCATCTCTCCTTTTTGGTGACTTGCATCATTCCCTCCCTCCCTCCCTCCCTCTCTCCCTCCTTCCTCCTCCCTCCCCCTCCCTCCTTCCTCCTCCTCTTCCTTCTCCTCCTCCTCCTCCTCCTCCTCCTCCTCTTCCTCTTCCTTTTCTTTCTCTCTCTTCCTTCCTCTCCTCGCCCTTTCTGCTCTCTCTCTCTCACTCCTTCCCATTTCTTTTCCTCCTACTATTTCTAATGTTGATTTGAGAGTCTTCCCTTAAGATTTCAGGAAAAAGGGAAGTCATCTTTCTTTTATTAAAGGCTGCTGTAATCACTGGCTTACAGAGTTAATGAAACTTTCAGGGGAAGTTCTTTGTCATTTTCTCCATCCTGCTAAGAAATCATATAGCCAGGGCCTGCTCAGGGCAAAGTTCTGAGGCTGAGGAATTGACCTCCAGCGCCCCCAGCCTCTCTGCCAGGTTCTTTCCCCGTCTTAGCTTCCTTTCTGATTTTACTTTCATCTTTAGTCACCAGCTTCCCTTCTACCCTGCACCCCCAACCGAAACTTGCTTTTGATCCAGGCCTGGTGCTGCACATCTATAGTCCCAGCTACTTGGGAGAATGAGGCAGGAGGATCTCTTGGGCCTAGGAGTTTGAGGCCAGCCTGATCCATATAGAAAGACCCTTATCTCAAAAAAATAAACCAAACCCAAACCAAACCAAACAAAATGCTCTTGGGAAAAAATGATGTCCTTAATGACTTGATCTGTCAATAATACACAGAATCATGTCTCTGAGAGTATGTACTTTTAAAGCTTCTTGTTTTCTTGTGGAAGAATCAAGGGCTTTATTCTCACTAAGAAACAAATTTAAAGAACATCAGTCAGTTGGAGAAGTTGCCATTTGTAATTCACTCACTGGGCGAGTTAAGAAGCCCTGCTCATAAACTTCTCTCACTCTTTTCCCTACCGATTTTACTTTTCCACTCCCTGCTGTTGTAGGAGAATGTGCCAGAGCGTCCTCACTCTGCCTGTGGTGCTACAGTACTGCCCTGGAGCCCATGCAAGTGCAGTCTCTTCTCTTTTCCCTCACATCAGGAGATTCCTTTTGTTTATTTATTTTTATTTCTTATTTTATTTTATTTTTTTGTGGTACTGGGGATTGAACCCAGGTGCATTCTACATTTGAGCTATACTCTCAGAGCTATTTTATGTTTATTTGGAAACAGGGTCTTGTTAAGTTGCAGAGGGCCTCGCTAAGTTGCTGAGGCTGGTTGCAAACCTACGATCCTCCTGTCTCAGCCTCCCAAGTACTGGAGTTACAGGAGTGCACCACCAGACCCAGCTAGGAGATTCCTTTTTATGAATCAGAAAGAACCCACATTAGAGTTGCCAGCCGTCCTCTTATGCTTTTCCCGGGAGCTATGGTCTTGACTTCCTGATTCCATACCATTCAGAATGAGAGGCTCATATAAATCATTCTTCTGTAGCACATTGTTTAACCTTTTCAGAAAAAAGAAGGGTGGCCCTTCTGCTTTTTATAGGCCCAAACTTCAGGCAGGTGTCTAGGTTGAATGTACTACCTTATCCAGAGGAAAAAAGGCACTGTCCTCCCTAGGAGATAAACGAGGACGAGAAGTTCCATTTTACAATAGCTATCTTGAATTTAACCTCAAGAGCTTATGGGAGAGGATGAACAGCAGGCTAAAGTGAGAGATCAAAGCGGAAATTGGATGGGGAGAAGTAGAAAATGGAACCACATCTCACAGAGTCATAAATGTTATAAAGCCAATGTTTGTTTTTCTCTGTGGTTGCGATCGACTTTCAATATCATCTCAATTGTTAGTACTGGTGACATTTATGTGTTGTAGTTACTTGGGGTGAAGAGATAAAGAAACAATTGCATGGCAAAAAAAAAGACAACCTGAGAAAAATACCATAAATTTATATCACAGAAAAAGAATTAAATGTCTAATACATAAGAGCTTTTGAAAATACAGAAGATAAGAAAAGGCCAGTGTCCCAGCTTGAAGATAATCAGGCAGAGATAACAAGTCTTCCTTTCCTCCCTCCCTTTCTTTTTTCTCTCCTCCTCCTCCTCCTCCTCCTCCTCCTCCTCCTCCTCCTCCTTCTTCTTCTTCTTCTCTCTCTCTCTCTCTCTCTCTCTCTCTCTCTCTCTGTCTCTCTGAATTGAACCCAGGGGCATTCTACCTCTGAGTTACACCCCCAGCCTGATTTTATTTTTATTTTTATTTTTTGCAGTACTGGGGATTGAACCCAGGGACATTCTACTTCCGAGCTATATCCCCAGCCCTATTTTTTATTCTTTATTTGGAAACAGGGTCTCACTAAGTTGAGGAGGGCCTAAGTAGCTGAGTCTGGCTGTGAACCCAGATCCTCTGGTCTTAGCCTCCCAAGTACTGGGATTAAAAGCGTGTGCCACCATGCCCAGCTTGATTTTATTTTTTATTTGGAAATGATCTCACTAAGTTGCTAAGGGCCTAAGTTGCTGAGGCTGGCCTTGAACCTGCAATCCTCCTGTCTCAGCCTCCCAAGTACTGGGATGACAAGTGTGTGCCACCACACCAGGACTTATTCTACCTTTCTGTTCTATTCAGGCTTTTAAAAGGGTTGAATGAGGTCTACCTATGTTGGAGAGAACAATCTGCTTTCCTCAGTTTACTGATTAAACTGTTAATCTCATCCAGACACATTTTGCAGATACTCCAGAATAATATATAACCAAACATTGGGCACCCAGTGGCCCAGTCATATTGACACATAAAATTAACCATCACAGTTCTCTCTGGTGCTCATATCCATCCCTTAAACCATATTTAATTTCCAAAAAAAGACATTAACAAGCTGGGCATGGTGGTGCACGCCTGTAATCCCAGTATTTAGGAGGCAGAATGCCCAATACTTTGAAGGTAGAAGCCCCTGCATTCAATCCCCAGTACCCACCCATAACAAGATCGTAATTCTGTCTAACATGACGATTGAATCCAGGGGCGTTCTACCTCTGTGCTACACCCCTGGCCCTATTTTTTTATACTTTATTTTGAAACCGGGTCTCACGAAGTTGTGGAGGGCCTCACTAAGTAGAGAGAGAGAGAGAGACAGAGAGAGAGAGAGAAAGAGAGAGACAAGGAGAGAGAGAGAGAGCTGAGGCTGGCCGCGAACCTGGATCCTCCGATCTCCGCCTCCTAAAGTACTGGGATTACAATCATGCGCCACCACGCCCGGCCACAACTATCTTTTGTACAACTGAGACTGCACTAACCCTTTCTCCAGAAGAGGAGGTAGAGTCCTCGAGTGACATTTACTTTCTCTTTGATATTTTATATTTGATATAAAATTGATAGTACTTAAATATTATAATAGTGAGTTAACACACTTTATGTTACATCATAAGGAATGCAGGGAGCAAAGCAAAGATTTGTTTAATATGTATGATAATACAATTAAATATAATATGTTAATATATCCTCATATAAACACATTAATAACAAAATAAAGATACTATTCATAACAGCGAGAGTCCTCCTTTCTGTAGCTTAGTCATGATCAAGGCTGGTGTTTAGAACTCTTCTCTTCCACTGTTCATGCTGCGTTCCCTTTGCCGTCAGCAAGGACTTCAGCTGGTTGTGGTTCTTTACCTGGGGGGGGGGGTGACCCAAACTGTCATGTCTGAAGGGTGTGGCTCTTAGTAGTCCCGCATGTACTGGGTTGTCAGAGTTTTCCAATGTATCCAACTTGCTACCTGGTAGCTGGATAATCTCTCTGCAGAATGGTGCCATGTTGGGGACTTAGTACTGGTCTCTGCTGCTGACAGGTTGGGCACTCAGCAGTGGCCCTCACCAGGTCAGCCTGGGCGAGTGGAAGTCCATGCTGCCGAGGCCAAGCATAACCTCCATCCCTGCCACCATGGCCACTTTGTTGACAAGCTCACTGGCTGATGACAGGGGTGGCTGGGAAAAGAGGCTGGCTGGTATCCATAGAATGGGTCAGTCTGTCAATTTGATTATTTAAACCCTCCTGTGCTGAGGTGAGCATTCCCATGAAACACAGATATCTTCCTGTTTTCTGCTCATCCAGAAGGGCCTATTCACATATCTCTTTTCCAAATTTCCTTTTTATCAATTTTCCAATTGTGGTTTTTCTTTTTTTTTTTTTGTGGTACCAGTACCAGGGATTGAACCCAGGGGCATTCTACCTCCGGGCTACACCCCCAGCCCTATTTTTTATTCTTTATTCTGAAATAGGCTCTTACTAAGTTGCGGAGGCCTTGTTAAGTAGCTGAGTCTGGCCGTGAACCTGGATCCTCCGATCTCAGCCTCCCAAGTACTGGGATTACAAGCATGCATCACCATGCCCGGCCAATTGTGGTTTTTCTAGGTTGTTGACCTCTAGTTAAACCATTGACTATGGCCCAGGAATCAGTATATAATCATATGTCTGGCCTTTTCTCTCTCATGCACTGCTTGAAGCTCTGCCCACTGGGAGGATTTCCCTTTACCACTGTCCTTCAGAGATGTCCCAGAAAGGGGCTATACTCTAGAGCTGTCCACTTTCAATTGGTACCTGCATATTAGGCAGAACCATCTATAAAAACCAGGACTGAGTCTTCTCTTCCTCATCAATCCAGGAGGCCATTGGTGGAGACAGAAGGTAGTGAAGAGGGGTGGGGGCCATGGACATTTGGGCCTCTTCTTCATGTAACTTATTTGTGCCTTCAGAGCCCACTTGGGTCTGATCATGCATACAACACTTCCATCTGATGATGGAGTGCTACCGTGCAAGCCCAACTTCATTGCTCGATGGGTCAGATAACTAACTTCCAGTTCATGATGGGTGGTCCGGGTCACATGATAACTTGGTGGCTCATAGTTAAGTGTTCATTCTCCACTAAGGCCATGTAGCTGCTAAGAGCAGTCTCTCAAAAGGAGAGTAATTTACCTGCAGAGGTAGCAGGGCTTTGCTTCAGAATCCTGAGGGCTGGCTCTGAAGTTCACCTATCTCCATAGGCAAGAGGTCCAGACAGCATCCCTGCCTGCCACTGACACCTCAAGCACCAATGGACCCACTGGATCATTTGGCCCAGGTGGCAGAAAGCCTGCACAGTGGCCTGGACCATTGCAGAGCTTTCTTCTAATCTGGGCCCTACTCAAAACCAGCGGTCTTTTAGGTTACTTGGTAAGTGGACCAGAATAACACATGACAATGAGGAATATATTGCCTCCCAGATCCACAGAGACCCACTAGGTGTCAGGCGAAGCCACATGCAACAACTTATCTTTCACCTTAGAAGGGATATGTCAACATGTCCCACACCATGGGACCCCAAGAAATCTCATCATAGCAGAAGGCTGCTTACTGTCTAGCAGGTGTATTTCCTACCCTCTGACATGCAAATGTCTTTCCAGAAAGTCTAGAGTAGTTGCTACTTCTTGCTTACTAGTGCAATCAGCATGATGTTGTCAGCATGATGAGCAAGTATAATATCTTGTGGAAGGGAAGGGCAATCAAGAGCTCTGTGAACTAAATTATGTCATAGAGCTAGAGGGTCGATATGCTCCTGAGGTAGGACAAGGTGTATCGCTAGCTTTGACAGCTGAAACCAAGCTGCTTCTGGTGGGCTTTATGGGCAGGTGCGGAGAAAAGGCGTTTTCCAGATCAATAGTTTCCTGACAGGTACCAGAGTACACATTAATTTGCTCAGGCAATGCGTATACTTGTGTTTTGATCCAGAAATACCACTTCTAAGTATCAAGATTCACTGACAAACACATAAAATGACTGATGCACAAGCCCCTCCTCCTCCTCCTCCTCTTCTTCTCCACTGAGGATTGAACCCTGGGGCATTCTACCTTTGTGCTATACCCCAGCCCTCTTTTTATTTGTCTTTCATTTTGGAAGAGGGTCTTGATAAGTTGCTGAGTGTCTTGTTGAATTGCTGAGGTTGGCCTCTTCTTCAATCCTTTTGTCTCAGTCTCCCAAGTATTGGGATTACAGGTGTGTTCCACCATGCCCATCAAGGTAATTTACTTGTGTAACATCTGTACCAGAAAAGATTAGAAGCAGCTCAAATGTTCAATATGAGACTGGTGAATCAATGTTGGTGCAGCCACATAATGGACTATTATGTAGATGTAGACAAGAATTTGGAAGGTCTCTATGCACTGCCATGGAAAGATCTCTAGGGTATAGTAAGATACAGAATACTATGTACAGCATGCCACATTTTATTTAAGAAATGAAGGAGGAGCCAGGTGTGGTGGTGCATGCTTGTAATCCCAGTACTTGGGAGGCTGAGACCGAAGGATCGCAGGTTCGCAGCCAGCCTCAGCTACTTAGTGAGGCCCTCCACAACTTAGTGAGACCCTGTTTCAAAATAAATAATAAAAAATAGCCTGGGGGTGTAGCCTGGAGGTAGAATGCCCCTGGGTTCCATTCCCAGTACTGCAAAAAAAGAAAAAAAAAAAGAAAAGAAAAGAAGAAATGAAGGAGGGATAAGAATATATAGATGTATGTTTTATATAAGATATTCACATATTATATGTAATATGTAGTTTGAAATATGCAACATATAATGTATATTATATAATACTAATATATTAGGGTTCTCCAGAGAAGTGGGACCAATGGGATGCATACCTATGGAAAGAGAATTATTATTATCATTATTATTTTTTTTGCAGCACTGGGGATTGAACCCAGAAACATCTACCTCTGAGTTATACCCTAGCCCTATTTTATTTTTTATCTTGAAATATGGTCTCACTAAGTTGCTGAGGGCCTCACTAAGTTACTGAGGCTGTCCTCAAACCTGTGATCCTCAGAGGTTGAGACAGGAGGATCGCAGGTTCGTGGCCAGCCTCAGCTACTTAGTGAGGCCCTTCACAACTTAGTAAGACCCTGTTTCAAAATAAAGAGTAAAAAATAGGGCTGGGGGTGTAGCTTGGAGGTAGAATGCCCCTGAGTTCCATCCCCAGTAACTAACACACACACACACACACACACACACACACACACACACACACATATCAAAAAAAAATTCCCAAAACTAAAATTTTAAAAGTTTTTTTTAAAAAGAAATGGAGGAGACAGATATGGAACCTTGAATTTTCTAAATGTACCTTGATTTAGTTTTACCTTTGGAACCATGTAATTTTTTATAATTATAAAATAAAATTAAATCAACATTAAAAAGCAGTTCTAAAAATGAAAATGAAACAAAATGAGAAATGTACAAAATTGATGGATTGCTCACATCAAGACAAAACATTTCAAGTGAGTTTAAAGCACATCAGCTTGACACTGACATATCCCTCGTGGGATAGAAACTAAAGACAGAAGGAAATGCAGAGCGCGTGCAAGCTGTTTTCAGGATTCATGATATGGCAATGATATCCTTATTCTCATTTTGAGAATAGAATTCATTAAAATAAGTGATTTTGTCAATGTCATGAGGAATCATGTTTTTCAGTGTGAGGAGCAAGAGACACAAATATAAAATCTAATAATTATGTAACTCCTCTAAATTTCTAAATCCGAGTTGGAAATTTCAGTGTGGACTCATGATGTATTTCTAGATCTGCCCACGAAAAATATCTAAAACCATCATGATCAACCCCATGGCCAAGAAAATACTCCTCACTTAGGAATACTATGCCCCTTATAAAGAAATAGGGTTCCTTGCAGAAATAATTTAGATTTTGGGTAGAAAACATACAAGGTGACTTTGAAATATTTTGTAACCAAAATCTAGGAGGCTACCAGCGACAACTGAGGTCCTGTCTAAAGGACTCAGGAGATAGTCTGAGAGGCTTATACTGACCACAGATGGGTCAATTTGAATATCAAAGAGAAATCAGTAGTGCCTCTTTATCTGCAGGAAATACATTCCAAGACCCCTGGAGGTGCCTGAAATAGCAGAGAGCATGAACCCTACATATATTGTTTTGTTCCTATACCTACATGCCTATGATAAAGTTTAATTTGTAAATTATAATATACTATAATAAAAGTTATGTGAGACAAGGTGTGGTGGCACACACCAGTAATCCCAGTACTTAGGAGGCTGAGACAGGAAGATTGCAAGTTTGAGGACAGCCTCAGCAATATGGTGACACTCTCAGCAACTTAGTGGTACCCTGTTTCCAAATAAAAACATAAAAAGGGCTGGGGGTATAGCTCAGAGGTAGAATGCCCCTGAATTCAATCCTCAGTAATACACACATTCTCTCTCTCTCACAAAATTATATGAATGTGGTCTTTTATTTTTTGGACCATGGGTCACTATGGGTAACTGAAACCATGGGAAAAAACCCCTGTAGCTTTAATTAATGAATGGACTGGAACATATAAAATATGTTTGAAAGTTCATGAATATATAAGGATAATAATTTTAAAAACATTCATTGGGCCAGGCATGGTGGTACATGCCTATAATCCCAGTACTTGGGAGGCTGAGACAGGAGGATCGCAGGTTCGTGGCCAGCCTCAGCTACTTAGTGATGCTCTCAGCAACTTAGTGAGACCCTGTTTCAAAATAAAGAATAAAATATAGGGCTGGGGGTATAGCTCGGAGGTAGAATGCCCCTGGGTTCAATCCCCAGTACTGCAAAAAAAAAAAAAAAAGAAAGAACAGACTATCTTAATTTTGTACTTTTACAGAACGCCTAGGCAGCGGTCATTATTGGCTGCTAAAACCATTAGTGTTGGAGAAAGACCAACGGGGTCTGGGCAGATGTCTCTAATGCTCGTGCAGCATCTCCTTGAACGACCTCTCATCTTTGCCTGAGCTCTGGTAGACAGATCTATTGCATTTTGTTTTTTGTTTTTTTGTGGTGCTGGAGATTGAACCTAGGGGAATCTACCACGCTACATCCCAGTTCTATTTTATTTATTTGGAAACAGGGTCTGGCTAAGTTGCTAAGGGCCTTGCTAAGCTGCTGAGGCTGGCTTCCAACCTGCGATCTTCCTGTCTCAGCCTCCCAGCCTCCCTGGGCTCACAGGCCTGGCTAGGTGGGTATTTGATTCCTCTCCTACTTCTCCGACTCCCAAAGTACTGGGATTACAAGCGTGCGCCACCACGCCCGGCTATGTTTGGGCTTTTCTTTGAATTAAGCAGTGAGTAGGACATAGATGAAATGAGATTATCTCATGATAATGGCATGGAGGTGAGTGATGGTGGGAGTATTTAAAATGTGAGTAGTACAAGTTTTTCTCAGGAAGGTGTATTTCTCAAGATGCACAATAAGCGACTAATATACCAGAACTTCCAAGGCAGACATATGCTGTGGCCTTATGCCGAGCCATTTAGCTTCGCTGTCCCCTGGGGCCGTTATCTGTGAAACATGGGCACATGCAGATTAACACTGTGCTTTCTTGCAGGAAGTGCTGGGCTCCCATCAAACAGGGCATGGTCTTTTTTGTTTTTATTTTGTGTTTATACTTTTATTAGTACATCATAATTATACATCTTAGTGAGGTTCAAAGTCATACAGATAGATATGTACACAGGTCTTGGTGTGATTCCTTTCAGGTCCCACCCTGCTCTCCACCTCTCCCTATACAAAACAGCTAGATCGGTAGTGATACCTTTATAGGTGGGCACCCCACCTCCCTTTCCCCACCCCCTTCCACTATTCTACTGATCACTCTCCTCAATTATCTAAAGTTCCTTTCATTTCCTATTTTCTCTCTAGCTTTCACCTATGAGAGAAAGTATTTGACCCTTGACTTCCTGAGACTAGCTGATTTCACTTAGCATAATATTCTCTGGTTCCATCCATTTTCCTGCAGATGACATAGTTTTGTTCTCTATGGCTGAGTAAAATTCCATTATGTGTGTATACTATACTTTGATTATCATGTGTTGCTAGACACCCAGCATTGTCTTGGAGAGATCTTTGTGGTGACTATTGGGAGCTGACAGTGGTGACTGATGAAGCATTGTATATGTTCATTGTATGATAATGAACCTTACAGATTTATTCTCCTACCCAGTCTCTATTTTTGATGATCTCTCTAAACTTGTACTCTGTTTAGAAAATAGATTGCATTTTTCTAGCTTTATTGAGGGATGATTGACAAAAATTGTACACACACATACACACACACACATACACATTGTTCCAGTCAGCATTCTCACGGCCATAATCTAAAGACCTGACCACATAACTTAGAGAAAGAAGATTTATTTCCTTATGGTTTTGGGTTGTTCATGTGAGGCCGGGCACTGCGGATTTCAGGGCATGGCGGTGGGAGGCGGAGAGAGGGGAGAGCACATGGGCTGTGCCCCTCACATCATGGAGGCCGGAAGCAAGAGAGGGAGTGTGGGGAAGAGGAACCATATATAATCCCCAAAGCCAACCCCCCAGGGACCCACCTTCTTCAACCACACCCAGATACATCCATTACAATGGATCTATCCACTGCTGGGATTACATCCCTCATGATTCTACTATATCAACCCTGAATATTAATAAATGAGCTCTTTAGGGGACATTTTATATCTAACTATAACACACACACACACACACACACACACACACACACACACATATTTATTTGGGTGGTACTGGGAATCAAACTGAGGGGTATTCTACCTCTGAGCTACACCTCCGGTCCTGGACTCTACCTTCTTATTCTCTATTCTGGATGTGATTTTGGATGTTTTATATATTAAAATCCCAAATCCACTAACTGTTTATGCCCATGCATGAAGATATCACTACCAGCCTCACTATTATGTAGGGGGAGGGGAGGTCGCAGGGTGGGACCTGAAGGGAAACACATCAAGATCTATGTGCATGTTTGTTTGTATGACTTTGAGCCTCACTATGTTGTATAATTACAACGTACCAATAAAAGTATTAAAAAAAGAAAACTACAAAAGTAAAATAAAATAAAATCAGAAAAATCCCCCACAAACTGGTTGGCTTAAATAATAGGAATTTGTTGCCCCCTAGTTTTGGAGGCTAGAAGTTCTAACTTAGGGTGTTGGCAGGATTGGTTCCTTCTGAGAGCCATGAGGGAGTGTCTATTTCAGGCTTTTCTCCTGGGCTTGTAGACGGCTCTCTTCTACTTATGACTCTTCATGTGGTCCTCCCTCTCTGAGTCCAAAATTCCTTTTTTTTTCAAATTTGGAAGGTAGATGTTGAAGTATTTCCCCTATGTCTTTTAGTGGTTGCAAAGTTTCTGGTCTTAGCCTAGATTTTTGATCCATCTTGAGTTGACTTTTGTACAGAATGAGGGATAAGGATTTAGTTTCATTTTTCTGCCTATGGATATCCAGTTTTTCCAGCACTATTCATTGAAAAGTGTATATTTTTGGCACCTTTGTACAATCAAGTGTATGTAGATTTGTGGGTTTGTCTCTGTGCCTTTTTTTATATTCCATTTGTCTATGTGTCTGTTTTTATGCCAGTACCATGCTGTTTTTGTTACTATGGCTCTGTAGTCTAATTTGAAATGGGTATTGTGATGCTTCATGCTTTGCTCTTTTTGCTCAGGATTGCTTTGGTTATTTGGGATTTTTGTTCTTTCATATGAATTTTAGGACTTATTATTTTAGTTCTGTGAAGAATATCATTGGTATTTTCATGGAGATTGCATTGAATTTATATATCATTTTTGGTGGTATGGCCATTTTCACAGTATTAATTCTGTCTATGAGTATTTGTGATTTTCACTCTTAAATTACAAAAATAGGAAAATCATATAATAAAGATTCAAAATATTTAAAAATGAATCTATAAAATGTTTTGTTTAGCAAAAATTCTTAAGTCAATTAATGTAACAAAGAGGCATAATAACACTAATCTGCACCATATTGAATAATACTATCATACTATAAAGAGTAAATGACAATTTAATAGCTAATCTGAGAGTGGAAGAAAATAGGAGAAAGGGTTGGAGACATATTATTCACCATTTGTATTTATCCAGAGGTAATACTTCTTTAACGTAGTAATGGATGATTAGATTCAACTCTTGGGTAATATAAATCCGGGCTTTATCTCTGCATCCTAATTACTCATATCCAGTCATTAGGTATAATTGGGAATTTGCTACACTGCAGGATAGAATATCTGACTGTCCTCACCTGAGGCAAAGTATCACATCCACCCCAAGCTGAAACTCAGCCATCATCTTTTCCAATGCACAGTGGCATATTTTCTCCTGGCCCATGTTTATGTTCATCTTATGATATAGTTGTATTTAGTTGTAAATTATGCTGCCGGAAATAAATATCGTGATGGAAGGAGATCAGTTGATTTAAGAATGTGATGCTGACTTTTAGCTGTAGCTGCGTATCAGAAAGCTGTGGTAGTATTCTAGCACTCCCTATGGAATTCTGTAATGGCTAACTGTCATGCAAAACATGTTGCCATTTGTCATCATAATGTAATAGTGAGGTACCTTATGGGGATGAGGCTAGACGAGGCTTTTATATGATTACGTCATGTGGTGATAGATGTTAACAATTTGTGCTTATTAGGAGAACAGTTTTCTAAAGAGAATTCTTGATAAATTTTTGCAATTGCTTTTCTCTAGATGTACATAAATATAGCTAATATTATATCATAAATATAAATAACAAAGTTAGAAATAGGCAAGAGGGGTTTAAAATTTGTCTGGCTAGAACAAATTGGAATTTGTGCATATGTGGTCAGGTCTTGTTTTGATTAAAGGATGACTGGGAAGAATGGAAAAAACTAATCTAAGAAAATATTTACTAGAATTATAATCTTTGCCTTGTGACCTCTGGACTAAATTATTAAAGGGCACACAAAGAGAGATCAGAAAAAATATTCCTTAGATATTTGAATTGGAATAATACATAAATAACCTGAGATAGAATTATTAGGTATCTAGAGCTCATATGTCTGTATTCTTTTTTTTCTTTTTGTGGTACTTGGGATTAAACTCAGAGGCATTCTATCTCCAAGCCATGCCTCCAAGCTATACCCCCAGCACTTGTTTATTTTGAAACAAGGTCTTGCTAGGTTGGTGTGAGTTTCGCTAAATTGATGAGGCTTGTTTCGAACCTGTAATCCTCCTGTCTCAGCCTCCCATGTACTGAGATTACAGGCATACACCACCATGACCGGCAATGTATCTGTATTCTTAAAGCTCAGGTTGCAAAATAAGTAACAGGTCTGAAACTACCCCTGGAAATTGATTTTTGGGGGGCTGGTAAGCCGACAATATGTGTCCTCCAGAAATGAAGGTGTTAAAGTTAACCTCTTTCTGACCCCAGTAATTTTGGGGGCTAATCTTAACCCAGGAAGATCTCGAAAAACCTGCTTGTTACTTTTATAGCTGGAGTCAAATAAAGTATGTGTATATGCATGTGTGTGCCTCTGTGTGTGTACACATGTGTATTTTACCTGACTATCTAGTCAACATCAGTCAACAAAAATTTACTATATGCTTACAATATGCTGAGCATTGTGAATGATGGCATGGGAGGTTAATAAGTCTTGATACACGGCTCCTACTCACTAAATACTATCATCAGGATTTCTAGCCAGTCCACCAGACTCTCAATACTATATGTTATATATGCTATACCACTGGCTAGGCATTTTTCTTGCATTACTTTATTTAATATTTACAGTAAGTGGGCACAGAAGTTATTTGTACTTTGTACAGAAAGCTCAACCATTTCAAAAGTGGGAACCACATTAGGAATATAAGAAATGAAAAAGTATTTTATGAAATCAAAGGAACAAGGGCAATTATACTCTCTGAAGGCCCTTGCTTACACAGATGCCCATCCTGACTCTCAACAAGGCCAACCCTCCTTAGAGGACTTTGGACACTTTAGGTATTTAATATATGTTAGTGGGATGAGTGAAAGATGTCCGGATGATATCCTAATACATGTTCTTAAATGAGCTCTTAAGAGACTTTTTGCATGGCCCCAAAACATTTGTCCTCAAAAGGAAGACACTGTATTATCCCAGTGTTCTTTGACAAATGCTTGGTGATCACTGACTTCACAACTGCTAGCAGTAAAGAAGATCTCAATTCACACCCATGCTACAGTGCTCCATGCAGGTGGGGCTAAGTACCTTTCTGCCATCTGCTCCTGGAGGATGTAGATGCCATTGCCGACAGTGAACATATTCACACGGCTGCTCCTTTATCTTTTGTGGGACTCGCTGGCTCTTACCAGATCGGCTTTTATGAGCCCGAGTAGAGCTGTTTCTCTTTTTAGAGAGCTTGCCTACATCCTTTTAAATTGCAATTTCAACTCTGGAAGAACCAGGAAAAGGAACTGCTTGCCATAATCACTAGCTTGAAAAGTTTAAATATCACCCATTGTGTACATGTTGTATTTCAAGATTTTTAAAAAGTTCATCTAAAAGGTAAAAAAGAGTAGTGACAACAGTCTTTTCCAAGAAACATCAGGTTTCCCATCGTTAATTAGTTAATATAGTACTTGTAAAGCACTTGGAAAATGAAAAGCACCATGTAATTAAGTGTCATCTTCCCGATCAGCACCAATAGACTTAATCACATTATAAGGTCATAGATGATCTATTTTGCTACCCAGGAGAAATGATTTTTTCCCTTTATATTGTAGGCATTTCTTTAGAAGAATACATGGAGAGAAATTATTTTCCTTGGGGTTTCTTCAGTGTTTCCTGCCTGTGAGCCAAATGAGATCTTTGTAGTTTCTGTGAGCTTTGTAATCTGTAGTCAGGGGTTCACAGTGGTGGTGGTGGGGGGCTGTCTGGTCTGGCATTACACTGAAATATAAATATACCTTTCTAATCCTGACCTCATCCTCTTCTGAGGACTCCACTTCTTGTCTATAGGATAGCTGTTCTCAGATGTCAACTGACAGTGGCCTTCTGTGAATGAGTTAAATGAGAGGCCTGGTGAGTAAACAGATAACTACAGTGCTGAAAGCTAGTTGACAGAGACAGCAGCAAGGTGTGCAGGAAGCTATAAATAAGACTTTCACTCAAGAAATGAAGGAGTTAGGGAAAATGTGTGTAAAGAAGGGCATATCTATAGATAATAAACTAAAGATGTTGGAAACTACCCATTTGTGACTACTCAAAAGAAGTTCAGAAAACATATGTTTGGATTTCAACACTCTACTTGTCTGCCTTCTGTTTTAATTGCTTTTTTCTTCATATAGCAATACTTTTTACTATTTTGTAAAAACAATACATGTTTATTATTTCATAAAAATTCAACCTATTCAGGAAATTATGAGTAATAAAGTAAAAATTTCTCCATAATTTCTATCATCTAGATACAAATAACATTAACATTTTCTCTTTGACTATATATAACTGTCACCATGAACACTTAGAAACACAATAAGATCATTTTGTTCATGCTATATTAATCAAAAGTATCAATTTTTAATTAAATTTAAAATAACTAAGTGGAGTGAGACTGAAGGAATTGCTAGAAAGCAAACAAGGCTTTATTTATTTATTTTTGGCAGTACTGGGGATTGAACCCAGGGACATTCTACCTCCGGGCTACACCCCCAGCCCTAGTTTTTATTATTTATTTTGAAACAGGGTTTCACTAAGTTGTGGAGGCCTCACTAAGTAGCCAAGACTGACCACGAACCCTGATCCTCCGGTCTCAGCCTCCCAAGTACTGGGATTACAAGTGTGTGCCACCATGCCTGGCTAAACAAGGCTTTAAAAAAAGATTTTAGCCCTGAAAGATTTCTCTAGAGCTAAGAAAACATTTTGATTATGCAAAACATTGAGTCTGTAGAGTCAACATACTTTTTAAAAATTAATTATTTTTAACTGATACATAAAAACATATAATTATACATATTAGTGAGGTACCACGTGATGTTTCAATATATGTATAGTGTGTAATTTTTAAATCCAGTTAAACATATCGATCTCTTCAAACATATACTATTTCCTTATGGTTAAAACATTCTAATTCCTTTTTGGTAGCTTTCTGAGATATACAGTACATAATTGCTAAATTCCACATACTTTTTTTTTTCTTATGGTGCTGGGGATTGAACGCAGGGACATTCTACCTCTGAGCTACAGCCCCAGGCCTATTTCATTTTTTATTTGGAAAACAGAGTCTTGTTGCTTGGAGCCTTGCTAAATTTGCTGAGACTGGCCTCAAACCTGTGATCTTCCTGTCTCAGCCTCCCAAGTCCTGGAATTACATGCATGTGCCACCACGCCTGGCTCACATACTTTTTTAAAAAGACATTTTTTCAACTTTAGTTTATTTTGACTCCCTAATGGGAAAGATTAGGAAGTTCATCCTATCCTCCCAACATTCTGCCTCATCACCTTTCAAGCTTGTTGGCCACATTATTATTTTCAAGTTGTCAGTGTTTGCAACAGGTACCCTCTGCTCCCTAGCCATAATCCTATGGTTATTTTAAATGTGTATCTGCTTTTACCTAAATAATTTCAGGGCTCTCCACTAATTGTCATTTTCTCAAAGCTTCTCCTTTTTGCAGTTCTCAGTTCTGATTCATCTTGTCCTTGTTGGAATTGTCATGCAGTAGTTTTCTCAAGAAGGAAAACTACGGGCCAGGTGTGTCTCTCTCTCTCTCTCCTTAGTGAGGCCCTCCGCAACTTCATGAGACCTGGTTTCAAAATAAAGTATAAAAAATCGGGCCGGGGGTGTAGCGCGGAGGTAGAACGCCCCTGGGTTCAATCCCCGGCAACGCAAAAAAAAAAAAAAGAAGGAAAACTACTTGAGAACTACGTGTTCATGTGTTTTCATTTAGGTAATGTTTTATCTGCTCTTCTACTTCTTTCCGGAGCGCATCAGACACAGTTGTTAATCTCTCGTTGTCTTAGTATCTCTGTTGTATCTCTTTTTTGAACAAAGCCAGCATATTTCATAGATCCATCACCCTTTTGCAAGTTCAATGATCAAATGACCTGCAGAATGTGCGCCGGAGTCCACTGACTACAATATTACATTGTTTAACTCATCAGTGTAGTCATGTCTTGGGGAAAGCCGATGGAAAGCTGGGCAGCAAAATCTTGCCATTTCCCCTTTTATAATGTCCACATTTTAATCGTTTTTTTTTTGGTGTGTGTGTTTTTTAATAAGTAGAAATCACAGACCCTTAAATGTTGGAAATTTCTTCAGGTCCTCTGGTTATCCTTGAATCCCATGAGTTTTATCTTTTCTTACTACATTATGAAAGGATTACCTAACTCTCGCTTGAATTCTTCCACTGTCAAGAACTTTCTGTTTTGGCTGACGTTCTTTTTATTGTGGAAAATTCTTACATTGAATAGAAATTTCTGCCATTGTCATCCTGCTCATTACCTGAATGGAAGTGCACCCATGTCCTCTTCCTTGAGAGCCTTTCAACAACTTTAAGAGTTATGTCTATCCTAATTCTCCTCCATTCACACTTTCTTCTTTTGTAGCCTCTATTTTAAAGAAAGGGTTTGAGGGTAGTCTTCAACTTGTGTTCTCCCTTTCTTTTCAATAACCCAATACCTCTTATAATTACTTCTTCTTTGAGAGTGCTATGGAAATATAGTTTTTAAGTATGAATTGTGGGAGTAAAATTGTAGTGTAGAAAGTTATTTGTATTAATAAGAATATATATGCTATGTGTATAGTACAAATTCATATCTAAAAAGAGGATGACATTAATGGTTGTTAACTAAAAATGTTGGGGGCCCATATTGTGTGCTGTAGGAGAGGACAATTCTCTCCTACACTCTTAGGTTCTTTGGCTGGGTCTGTAAAATAAACTGACAGTGGATTAACAGGAGAAAATAAAAATGTATTTGATGTTAAAAGTTTTACATGGCACAGGGGGAAGGGGAACCTTTTAGGAAGAGAGAACCCCCAAAGAAACAGTTAGGTTTGAAGGCTTTTATGCCATTTGTACAAAAGTGGAAGTTAAAGAGAAATGTCAGGTCAAAGGAAAGGGATTTTGAGCTTCTAGGGAAGGCAAATTATAGGAAGCCACCACATGAGAAACCAGTGGTGGGCCAAGGCAAGCAATGAGGTTTCTGCAGACTCCTTCTCGATGCCATCTTGTCTCTGGCGATGAGGTTTGTGGAAAGGGAAGTGGGAGGTTGGGAAACACTTTCAAAAGGGAATTTATGATCAGTTTCAGAGAACTTCATGTAGATCGGTGAGCCATGAATCCATGTAACTCTACTCTCATGAAGTAAAAATTCTAACAATTTAGCTCTAAGAACCAATAACTTCACATTTCATCAAAGAAAATGTCTAAAGTCAAGATGTGCACTGAAATAGCATTTTCTCAGTATAACACTCATTTTTTTTTTTGGTACTGGGGATTGAACCCAGGGGCATTCTACCTCTGAGCTACACCCCCAACCCTTTTCCATATATATATATATATATATATATATATATATATATATATATTTGAAACAGGGTCTCACTAAGTTTCTGAGGTTGGCTTTCAACCTGTGATCCTCCTGTCTCAGCCTCCCAAATACTGGAATTACAGATGTGTGCTACTATGCCTGACAAGACTCCATTCTTAAATGTTAGGTTTTACCTAATTTCTCCTCTGTTATTTTTGTTTATGTTTAAGTAATACATTGTCATTTAATTTCCTCCCCCCAAATCTTCTTTATTCTTATTACTCTGCTCTATTATCACTTTGAGACATTTTGAAGAGAACACATAGTTGAAGATATACATACCCAAAGGAAATGATTACTTGGGTGTGAATTAAGAACTTTGCCTCTTTAGCATTAAGCTTGCATGGTTCTTACCAATTGAATGTTAGTTTTCTAGAGAAATGAAAACCAAGCATTATTTATTATTATTATTATTATTATTATTATTATTATTATTATTTGGTACTGGGGATTGAACCCAGGGGCATTCTACCTATGAGCCATACCCCCAGACCTTTTTATTTATTTTTAAATTTTGAAACAGGGTCTCACTAAGTTGCTGAGGCTGGCCTCAAACCTGTTAACTCAGCCTCCCAAGTACTGGGATTACAGGCATATGCCACCAACACCTAGTTAAACTAAGCATTATTTTTATTTTCAAAATATCCACTTATGGAAATGGGAAAATAATTTGATTTAATTTTCTCCTACCAAGATGTATGGAATTTTAGCCTATGGGTGAAATAATAGGAAATAGTCAGAGGCAAAGAGATAGCAGTATGCTAGAAATTCTAAATGATTTTACTAAAATCTTATAACCCATCACATCAAGTGCTATGAACCAGTTGCATTCAGAAAAAAAAAATGAGTGAAAGACAAACATAGAGGAAAGTCACTTAATAATGGAGGAAAAGTTTAGTAAATGGCAGACTTCATTCTCTGCTCTCAAGCAGGTAGAAATTGAAGTGGACTTTATTTTGTAGAGAAGAGCAAATAGCTTTTTTTCCCCCTTGATAGAGACCTGCAGATCTGAATGTCCTCGACCTTTGTTTAATAGATACCTCAGCTCCCTGGTCCTGAAATGGAGCCTGTCTGGTATGTACTGGATGAGCTTCCTTTTTCATACTTTGAGTAATAATCCTGATAAGTCCGTTCTGAATCACTACATTGGAATTCTCACATGATCACTTGCTATGGTTGTAAATATCAAAGAAATCAAGAGGATATATATGAAGGTCACACCAGTTAGGCTACAGAATTAGAATTATTTTAGTGACAAGAGGCCAGTTATATAACTATAACATTTCAGAGTTGGAAGTAACCTTCCTATTTTTTAGTTCCAACCCCTTATTTTTGGAGTGAAATTATATGTTGACTTGGGATAGAACTTTCAACTTTAGAGATGATGCGGATAATGTAAAAGCTCAATGTGCCAAGGCAAAACATTTAATAAACAATGTTCACAAGTTCCATTAAGATAACAATAAATCTTAAATGCAACGAGAGTAAATGACCAAGTGACATTCAGAGGCAGACTAATAAGAATCACTCCAGACTTCTCAAACCAAGTCATGAAAGCCAGGAGGGCCTGGAGTGACATACCCCAAACTCTGAAAGAAAACAATTTTCAGCCAAGACTACTCTATCCAGCAAAGATAGCTTTGAAATCTGACACGGAAATAAAAATCTTCCATGTCAAACAGAAGATGAAAGAATTTATGTCTTCCAAACCAGCAGTAGAGAAAATACTCAGAGATTAATTACAAAGATGAAATAAAAAATAAACACCAGAACCAGAGAAACAATGATTTCCATCAAATGAACAACTAAGCAAAAAGAACAAACACTACCTCAAACAGAAATTATAACTCAAAATGTTAGGAATTAAAAATCATCTCTCAATAATCATGCTGAATATCATTGGTCTCAACTCCCCAATCAAAAGTCATAAGGTGGCAAAATGGATTAAAACTCATAATCCATCTATATGTTGTCTGCAAGAAATGCACCTTACAAGTAAAGATACTCACAAACTAAAGGTGGAGGGCTGGAGCAAGGTAATCCATGCTAATGGAACTTGAAGACAAGCAGGAGTAGCAACTCTGATATCAGACAAAATAGACTTCAAGCCTAAACTTATCAGAAGAGACAAAGCACATCATTTTTTACAGGAGGATAAAATGATAGTCAACATTTATGCTCCAAACATAGGTGCAACTATGTTCATAAAACAAACTTTTCATGACATTAAGTCTCACAAAGATCTCAATACAATAATATTGGGAGACTTCAACACTCTCTTCACAGCACTAGATCAATTTTCTAGGCAAAAGGCAGTAAAGATGCCTCAGACCTAAGGAGCACCATAAACCAAATGGACCTACTAGACACATACAGAATATTCCACCTGAATTCACATTCTTTTCAGCTGCTCATGAACCTTCTCCAAAATAGACCATATCCTGGACCACAAAGCAAGCACTAGCAAATTCAGAAAATGCTACATAATCCCTGCATCTTTTCAGACCTTAGTGGAATGATATTAAAAATCAACTATAAGAAGACCCAGAGAAATCTCATAAACACACGGAGATTGAACACCACACTGCTGAATGAGGAATGGGTCATAGAAGAAATAAGGGAAGAAATTAGGAAATTCCTAGAAACAAACAAAAATAGAGACACAACATATGAAAATCTCTTGGACACTTTCAAGGCAGTATTAAGAGGAAAATTCATAGCACTGAGTGCTCACATAAGAAGAACAGACAATCACCAAATAAATAACCTAATGACATACCTCAAAGCCCTTGAAAAACAGGAAAAGTCAAATCCCAAAGCCAGTAGAAGACAGGAAATCATTAAAATCAGAGCAGAAATCAATGATGTAGAGAACAACAACAAAGTACAAAAAATCAACAAAACCAAAAGTTGGTTTCTTGAAAAAATAAGATAGATAAGCCACTAGCCAACCTAACCAAAAGAAAGAGAGAATCAACCCAAATTACTAAAATAAGAGATGGAAAAGGTGATATTACCACAGACAGCATGGAAATCTGAGGATTATCAGAAACTATTTTGAAAAATTATATTCCAACAAGATGGAAAACCTAGAAGAAATTGACAAATTTCTAGACACATACATCCTTCCTAAATTGAATCAAGAAGATATAGAAAATTTAAACTGACCAATAACAATCAAAGAGATTGAAGTGGCAATAAAGAGCCTACCATCAAAGAAAAGCCCAGGTCCTGATAGTTTCTCAGGTGAATTTTATGAAACCTTTATAGAAGATCTAATCCCAATACTTCTAATCTATTCCATGAAAGAGAAATAAACAGGACTATCCCAAATACATTCTAGGAAGCCAACATCACATAAATACAAAAACCAAATAAAGAGCTCAAGAAAAGAAAGCTACAGACTAATATCATTGATTAACCTAGATGCAAAACTTCTAAACAAAATACTAGCAATGCTCATTCAAAACCACATCAAGAAAATTATACACCACGGCCAAATTGGGTTTATCCCAGGGATGCAAGGCTGGTTCAACATTCGAAAAACAATCCATGTAATCCACCACATAAACAGAACTAAAGACAAAAATTGCATGATCATTTCAATAGATGCTGAAAATTCATTCGCCAAAATCCAACACCCATTCATGCTAAAACACTGCAGAGAATTGGAACAGAAGCAACATGGCTCAACATCATAAAGGCAATATACAATAGGCTCACAGCCAACATCATATTGAATGGGGAAAAACTATGAGAGTTCCCCTTTAAAACAGGAACAAAACAAGGATGTCCACTATCACCACTCCTTTTCAATATACTACTTGAGACTCTAGCCAGAGCAATACGGCAAGAGAAGGAAATCAAGGGAGTACAAATAGGAAAAGAAGAAATGAAACGATCTCTATTTGAAGATGACATGATATTATACTTAGAAGACCCAATAAACTCAACCAAAAGGCTTTTAGAACAGATCAACAAATTCAGCAAAGTGTCTGGATACAAAACCAATCTTAAAAATCAGAATCTTTTGTGTATGCCAACCATAAATCCACTGAAAAAGAAATCCAGAAAACATTTCCACTCACAATATCCCCCAAGACAATAAAATACTTAGGAATAAACCTAACCAAGGAGGTAAAAGACTTCTACAAAGAAAATTATAAAACATTGAAAAAAGAAATCGAGGAAGATCTTAGAAGATGGAAGGACTTCCCATGCTCTTGGATAGGTAGAATAAATATCATCGAAGTGGCCATTCTTCCAAAAGTGATCTACAGATTCAATGCAATACCCATTCAAATACCAAGGTCATTCTTCACAGACATAGAAAAAAATCAGTCCTTAAATTCATTTGGAACAACAAAAAACCCAGAATAGCCAAAGTAATTCTCAGCAATAAGAACCATGCAGAAAGCATCACAATACCTGACTTCAAAGTATATTACAGAGCCATAGTAATAAAAACAGCATAGTATTGGCACAAAAGCAGACACATAGACCAATGGAGCAGAATAGAAGGTTCCGAAACAAATCCACACACAGCCAATTGATTTTTGACAAAGGAGCCAAAAACATACACTGGAAAAAAGATAGTGTTGCCAAAACTGGTTATCCATATACAGAAAAATGAAAATAAACTCCACTTCCTCCCCCTGCATAAGAGTCAATTCAAGATGGATCAAAGACCTGGAAATTAGACCAGAGACCTTGCAGATACTTGAAGAGGGCATAGGTCCAACACTTCAACACACAGACACAGGTAAAAACTTTCTCAAAAAGACCCCAAAGGCACAGGAAATTAAAATGAGGATAAATACATGGGATTGCATTAAACTGAAGAGTTTCTGTGCAGCAAAGGAAATTATCAAGAACCTCAACAGAGATCTGACAGAATGGGAGAAGATTTTTGCCAGCTACTCCTCTGATAGAGGACTAACATCTAGAATATACAGAGAACTCAATAGACTCACCACCAAAAAAACCCAATCAAAAAATGGGCAAGTAAACTAAATAGACACTTCACAAAAGAAGAAATACAAATGGCCAATAAATGTATGAAAAAATTTCAACATCATTAGCAATAAGACAGGTGCAAATCAAAACTACCCTGAGATTTCACCTAACCCCAAATAGAATGGCAATCATTAAAAACAAACAACAAATTCTGGCGAGGATGTGAAGTAGGAACTTTAATACACTGTTGGTGGGGTTGCAAACTAGTGCAACCACTTTGGAAAAAAGTGGGGAGGATCCTCAGAAGACTGGGAATGAACCTACTGTTTGACCCAGCAATACCACTTCTAGGTATCTCTCCAAAAGAATGAAAACCAAACTACCAGACTAATGCATGCGTATCTATGTTTATAGCTGCACAATTCACAATGGCCAAACTATGGAACCAGCCGAGTGTCCATCAACAGATGAATGGATCACAAAACTATGGGATATGTACATGATGGAATTTTACTCAGCCATAAAGAAGAACAAAATTATGTTATTTACAGGGAAATGCATGGAATTGGAGAACATTATGCTAAGTGATATTAGTCAGTCACAAAAAGTGAAAAGTCGGATGCTCTCCCTAATATGTGGAAGCTAGGGAGAAAACGGACATAGGAAGGACTCCAGACAAAGAAGGAGAAAACCTTAGGTGAGTGAAGAAGGCGACCTAATTTAGGGAGATGGGACGGGGGAAGAGGGAAACACCTCAACAGATTTGATGTACATACACAAATTTATCAATCACTGTGCTGAGCATGAGATGGAGGGAAGGGGAAGAGAATAGGGTGGGGACTGAGGAAGGGCTAAATGAGTGCTGTGCGCATGCATGCCTCTACCACTCTGAACTTTACCAAGATGTATGATTACAATGCACCAATAATAATAATAATAAAAAATAATAATAACAATAAAAATCCATGTGCAGTGGCATATGCCTGAAATTCCAGTACTTGGGAGGCTGAGACAGGAGGATTGAAGCTATAAGGTCAGCCAGCAGTAACTCAGTTAAACGTTGTTTCTAAATAAAAAATAAAATAGAACCGGGTGTGGTGGTGCATGCTTGAAATCCCAGTACTCGGGAGGCTGAGACAGGAGGATCACAGGTTCACAGCCAGCCTCAGCTACTTAGTGTGGCCCTCTGCAACTTAGTGAGACCCTGTTTCAAAGTAAAGAATGAAAAATAGGGCTGGGGGTGTAGCTTTGAGGTAGAATGCACCTGGGTTCAATCCATAGTACTGCAAAAAAAAAAAAAAAAAAAAAA
>PVJS01012327.1:0-44092 GCA_004027185.1 Glis glis | reverse complement strand
AGGGGAGGGGAGAAGAGGGGAGGGGAGAGGAGAGGAGGGGAGAGGAGAGGAGGGGAGAAGAGGAGAACTATATGTGCTGGGCTTGCAGATCGGAAGGTAGCAGTGGGTGGATGGGAGGGGAGGCACACTGATTGCTGGAGACCTGTTGGGTGAAGGTTGAGGAAAATTCAAAGTGTGCTTAGTGAAAGACCATTTGTCCGGCAGGACAAATGAGTTGGGCACGAGGATGGGGTTGGGCAAAGCCGAGTCCCAGTGGAAGCAGAGGGGCTGGGGCTTTGAGTGCCATGCTGAAGACTGAGCTGCTTCTGCAGGCAGCCGGGCCCCACTGAAGGTGAGCTGGATTCTGGTGAGAGCTGAAGCTGCACTCTCCCTAGAATTCAGTACACGTCGAGGATGGGTTGGGGGATGTGGACCCGGCCATGGTCTATTTGTGCGGGGACTCAGAGTCCTAGGCCTCAGGGGCCATACAGGTGCCAGCACGGACAGGAGATACCTGCCCTGACTCTATAACAAGTGTGACCGGGATGGGGGACATTGGGTGGCCTCATGGAGGTGGCGCAGAAGATTGGTTTAGGAGCACCTCGGTAACTCCTGGGGATTCTTGGGATGAGCTGGGAGGAAGGGGAGGGATCTGCAGGTTCTGTTGAGTGGGCTGGGTAGAGACAGAAAGGATCGTGTGTGAATGTCACTGTCTCACTGGGGAGCTGGGAAGGGGGTGTCCTGAGGGCAGTGACCCAGGGCAGTGGTCCTGGAGGAAAAGAAGGGACTGATGGACAAGACTTCACAGAGCCACAGGGATGGGGATGTGGCCCTGTAGTCACATCCTATGACAGCGGTGGGGTGAGGTAGGGCTACATTTTTGTCCCTGCATAAGGCAGATGCTATGGAATCTTCCTTCTACACCCCAAAGCCTCCAGAGTTCTAGGGGTGGGAGGTGTGGAGTAAAAAACTTTTTGCCACTTTTGATTTGCTCAGTAACATTCTAGAAAACATCATTGACCTAGTGCCTTTTAAAAAATTGGTTCTTTTAGCCGGGCGTGGTGGCTCACGCTTATAATCCCAGTACTTTGGGAGGCAGAGAGCGGAGGATCCCGGTTCGCGGCCAGCCTCAGCTCTCTCTGTCTCTCTCTCTCTGTCTCTCTTTCTCTCTCTCTCTCTCTACCTAGTGAGGCCCTCCACAACTTCGTGAGACCCGGTTTCAAAATAAAGCATAAAAAAATAGGGCCGGGGGTGTAGCGCGGAGGTAGAACGCCCCTGCGTTCAATCCCCGGTACCGCAAAAAAAAAAAAAAAAAAAAAAAAAAATTGGTTCTTTTAAAGCCCAGGGGTTAGCCAACAGACTTCACTATATTACAGAAAACATTCTGGCAGATTTGAAGGAAGAGGTGGTGGTTTCTGCTGTTTTTTCCTTGATCTGTTGATCCTGGTAGCTCACTTGCCCACCTTTGCCTGGAACCCTGGAGAGAGGGGGAGTGCAAGAGAAGTGGAAGACCCTTTAGTTCCTGGCAATTAGAGGGAGATGTGGGAAACGGTAGCCGAAAGCCCGGGCCTATTCCAGTTGAGGCGGAGTTGCCTTCACATTTCAACGCCCTGTGATCTTGCATTCTCAAGGCGGCACCCACACCAATATGCTCAACACATTCACTTAGGTAACTCGATTACTTGCGAGGGCGCTTTTACATAATGCACCTCCTGTCAGGTGGGGCGCTCAATCATTCAGCACAGGACCCAGCGTCTCTCCCCTAATATCACTTTACACGCAGCTAATGAACACAGGTTCCCAACAAGTGACTGCATCAGTCAATAAAGGCCGGCGCGGTCCTACCTGCCCGCGCTGCCTTCGCTGCCTCTCGAGCCAATTAGCCAGCTCGGTTCCTGGTGCTTCGGGAATACATTTCCCAAAGTGGTCCTTGGGCTCACCCTGGGGTTATCTGTCGCCTTCTCTTTCTTTGCAGAGCACATGGGGAGGCTGTGGCAGTTCTGACAGGCAGGACAGGGTAGCTCAGGGTCTGAATTGAATTCACTCCGGCGCCTGGATCCAAGCAAAGGGGCCCCGGGTGGTTTGGGTGTGGGAGAGAGGCGAGGAGCCCCCACTACTCCTGATGTTTTAAAAGCCAGGAAGCTGCAGAGAGAACATACTGGCATGCATCTCAGCCCCTCTCTTCTTCTAATTGCACAGTTTTAACTGTTACCTCACAGGTACTGACCCAGGAAGAAATGAAAGTGCTGGTCTCTGCTCTGCTCTTGTCCTTTTCTCCTGTCCCCTCCGGCTGAGAAATCCTAGTTGGTGTGAAGGAATGTCACTCTGGTGGGAGTCAAGATGCACTGACCATCTCTGGTTGGGTGACTTTAGGCAGGGAGACTTGCCAAGTTCTTGGTTTGCTTTCCTGTGGAATTTCTGCTCTGCCTTTCTTACTGGGCTGCTGCTAGGATGGAATGACCAAATGGCTACGAAAATTGTTTGTGCAGGGACACCTCTGCACAGACAGGGTACTGAGTACTGAGTAATGATGTGGGGAAGTAGGAACGGCAAAGGCTGCAAGACAGCAGATTAGAGCCTGAAATTCTCTGCTCAACTATGCTACTTTCTAGCATGGGGACCTTGAACATATCATTTCACCTATATGGGACTCAGTTTTCTCATCAAGAAGTTGGGGATCCCTTGTGTGTCCCCACTACTCCCTAGGTTGCACATATTAATGAAAGCATATGTCCCTTCTTTTTTTGTGATTGGCTCATCTCGCTTAACATAATGTTCTCCAGATCCTTCCACTTTCTTGCAAATGATGTTATTTTGTTCTTCTTTATTGCCGAGTAGAATTCCACTGTGTGCATTTCCCACAATTTTGTAATCCACTCATCTGTTGATGGACACCTAGGTTGGTTCCATAATAATGGAGAACCCTCAGTGGGGCAAGGGAAATGGTAAAGGGATGGGAAAGGGCAAGAAAGAAGCGAATCAGTGGAATTACTATCATGAACAATATGTACATGTGAGAATAAACCAACATCATTCTTGGTACTTCACATGGGTGGGGGGAGGCGGGGGGGACACTAAGAGCTGTGTGCATGTATGTTAACATTAAATTGATATTCAGTGTGATATAAGACTCCAATGCACCAATAAAAGCACGTTAAAAATAAAATACAATAGAATATGCAAAAAAAAAGAAGTTGGGGATGATAAAAGCTACTTCCTAAAGTTGTTTGAAAATTAAAAGAAGCAATGGGTGGGGATATTTAGAAGACTGTGCAGTATTACATAAAATGGAAGGAATTAACAATAGTGCCTATGTTGATTTAATCGTGGCCTTAATCCAACTCTCTCTGGCCTTTGGATACTTCATTTGCACAATATTATTTTCTACTCATTTTGATACTGATTTTTTTTTTTTAGTTTGAAAAATACTTTTCCTCTGTTTTAGGTCTTCTCAAGTAGACGATAAGCTGGGGCAGTCTGTTTGAGTCAGTGGGTTCTTTAGTAGCAGCTATTCCGTTGGAGGGTTTATAAACAGTCAGTGCCCAAGGAATACTGCAGCTCTAGAGGTCATTTGGGCACCCAGACCTGCCTTGTGAGTGTTAACTTGTTTTCAAGAGAGATGCTAGCATTCTGACTCAAGGAAAGAAAAAAATAAGAGCCCAGAGAGTTATTCTTTGATGATTTATTCTTTCCTTGATGTCCTTTTTCTTTGATTTAATGAATGACTCTGGTTCCCTAAGCCATTGTGGAAGTCAGTCACTCATCGTGAGTTCTCTCTCCCCAGTGAGGGAGTAAAGTCTTTAATGATGGGGCCTTGTCGTAACTAATGGAATGAAACTAGAGGAGGTATCTCTTGAGTAAAAGTTATAATCTCCATTTCAGTCTAATACAATATCTTAAACCAAAAGGTGCAATGGGATTAAAATACCTTTATTTCACCAGATTAGAAATACCAACCCTTTTGAAACTTTAAGGCTTCAAATCCATTGCATTTATATGTAGTGTCAAGCAGGATGAATTTCCACAGGGACTAGCAGTGGTGAGTCTCTTGATCTTGTACCTGGTGCAAGATAGCTAACAACAACTCTCCACTTTGATTTATTAATTGCTTACTGAGTTCCTATGAGGCACTGAACACTGCTCTGAACTTTGTGGGAGACACAAAGAAGGGAGTGAGTGATATGGTCCCTGCACCCGTGTTAACTCCTACCTATAGAGTGTTTGGGTCCCAGGGAAGTAGAGGGCTGGAGGCACGATCTTTTGCAATGGTTAATGCTTTCTTTAGTACTTGGGGGACTGGAATCAAAACTTCACACCTCCACGCTTTAGGAGTCTAAACCTTGGTACAGAGTGATGTCTCCTCCTGTTTCCTCCACAAGAACATTGGCCACAATACTTGGCAAGTTTATGACTTGCCAAAGGGAACTCTACAATGGCTGACAGCATCATTGATGTTGGAAAATCATGGATACAAAGATGACAGCAGGAAAAGGAAGAGGAGGGAATAGTTAGGAAAGGGAAGGGAGCAAACATGTTTGGATCAAGATAAACCTTTGGGTTTGAAAATACTTTATGTAGTCCTGATCATTTAAAGAAGCTTCCCAAGGCTCCATAGATGTTTTTTGCCCTGTGTTCTTCATCATCTTTAATCTATTTCTTCAAGTTACTGGGTAGAGGCCTGTAATTGCCCTCAAATTTTCTATTACAAGCTATTAGATCAAGATTTCAATAGTAAATAGATTCAAGTCCCAAATTATTTAAAATGTTCCCACAAAGACACAACTTCTTTAATTATGAAAGCCAAACTTACTCAAGTCCCTTGAGAGAATTAGCTCAAGAGGCACAGTATGAAGCCAAACCACAGCCTGAATCCATATTGCAGGCAGATTTCCACTTGGATCCAATAGCAGGTCTTCCTTTTGTGATCAATATACAAACAGACTGGGTTCCTGCACAGTCAATGATTAATCTCTCCCCATCTGTCTCTGGGTAGGAAGACACAACACCAAAGAGGATAGACTCAGTGACACTAGCCTACTGTCGATGAGCCCTAACATCAAATCTGATTTACAGCGTGATGATAGGGTATTATGCATGGGATGAATGTGAAGTTTTTTTTTTTTACATTTTATTAAAAAAGTTTCAACACAGCATTAGGATCTGGAAAACATAGCACCATAGAATTTCACTGGAAACTTTCCAGTTTGTTGTTAACAGAGAAAAGATCAAGTAGCATGTTGATAAATATATGTGAAGCAGTGTGACTTCCTGCTCTGCCCCTATCTGGCATCTTCAGTGAGGAGTAGATCGGAGGGTGAGTGAGGTGAAGGACCTGGAGAGCTGCAGTGGTCCAAGCCCTGCCCCCTCCCTCTCCCTCCAAGAACTATTCAGCTAGAGGTGGAGAGATATTGTGCTTTCAACCTGTTCAACGTTAAATCTGGGTTAGTATTTCTTTAAAATGTCTTTGAAATGAACATTTTCAAGTATACACAAAGCTCGAGAGAGTAGTTTAATAATCCCCCAACAGTTACCAACATTTGCCAATCTTATTTCGTCCATTTCCACGCCTGCCCTCACCTCATTTTCCTGGGATATTTTAAGATAAATTCAAGACACTGGTTTGTCGCTTGCCAATACTTCAGTATGCATTTTAACTGATAGGAGCTTAGAAAAAGTTACATATGCTTGATGCCATTATCACATCTAATAAAATTCCAAAAAATAATATTATCCAATATCCAATTCATATTCAGTTTTGCTAATGGTCTCAAGAATGTCTTTTTCCAGTTTTTTTTAAAAAAATGTGAATTCAAATAAGCTCTACCTAATGCCTTTAGTTTCTTCTCTTAAATCTATTTTAATGTATTTGCTCTCTGTGACATTGATTTGTTGGAGAAACTGGTATTTGTATCCCCAGAGGATAAGATGGTCTTTGGCAGATGAAAGATGGTTGGACTGGGATCGGGGAGGCCCACACTCAAGGCCCACCTTTGCTAATAATTATCAGCGTGGCCTTGGGATATGCAGTTGATCTTCCCAAATATCAGTTTCCTTATCTAAAATATGAAAAGCGTTGACCAGGTGGACTGCAAGACCCTTTCCTTGATAGCAAGGGAAACAGAACAGGAATAGTGCTACCCTTTGTGTGCCAGAACTTGAGTAAACTCTCAACTTCTCGACTTAGTCGCAAGGTTGGTATTATGTGTCTGTGTCTGAGCCTGTAAAAAAAAAAAAAAACAAAGCAATTAAACCTAGACATGTTTGGAAGAAAGTGGACCTTTTTCACCAGCAGTCTTCTGACTTGAAAACTCCCTTAGAATAAAGGGAGAAAAACCTGGAGACCCAGAGAAGAGTTATAACTGGCCCGCTGGGTTTCCCTCTTATCAAACTTTCTTGCCTCATTGACCGAAGCTCCTCACCTATGAACAGAACATGCAATCGTTGAAGTTCCTTCATTCTTTTACCATTCATCAGCGTTCAAATGAAGAAGATTCCAGGCCCATATAACATTAGAGTGGGAAGGGATCTGACCAATAATTTCCTCCAATTCCTTTTATTATGAGCAAATACTTTGTGTAACATTGTCCAAGGCCTTGGTGTGTTCTCTATAAACATTTCCTATCTATAAACATTTCCTATCTTATGCTCCAAATAATTGAAAAATTGGACTGGCTTTATTCTTGTCTTCTCTGTCCAAAGACTTTAAACCATGTGCTATAGTGTAGTTGATGTCTCATTGTCCCAGCTGCTGTCCTATGGATGTTATCAACTTGTCAGGGACCCTCATAAAGTATGGCTCCCACAACTGGACACAGAAATCCAGGTGGGTGACCGGGGTGGAGCTGGGACTATCCTTCCTCACCTTGTTCTGTGCATTATATCCAGGTATATAGCCTGATATCCCTTACAAGATTTTTCTGAAACTTTTCTAAAGGTATCTGTGGAAGAAAGATGGTTTCAGATAGCTGAATCCAGAGACCTAGGGCCCCTAGAATATTAGTGCTAGGATCCTTTAACTGGAGAAATTTTCACAGGAAAAAGCCCTCTAAGAACACTATAATTCTGAATTTGGTTTTCCAAAGACCTTTAGATTGGAAAGTCTGTCTGAAGATGTTCTTTAAAAATTTTAATTATAGCCAGGTGTGGTGGCACACGCTTGTAATCCCAGTACTTGGGAGGCTGAGACAGGAGGATCACAGGTTGGAAGCCAGCTTTGGCAACTTAGCGAGGCTCTCAGAAAACTAGTGAGACCCTGTTTCCAAATAAGAAATAAAATTGGACTGGGGGTGTAGCTCAGAGGTAGAATGCCTCTGGGTTTAATCCCCAGTACCAAAAAAAAAAATAAAGTTTAGTTATCTTAGATCTTTCTTGTCTCTAGCAAATACTAATTCTCCCTTGGAAATTTCCCTCACTCTTCCACCATACCAAGTCTGGATTACGCTATTGTGATGCTTTTGGATTGATTGTCTCCATGGATTTGGGTGAAATTCTCCTGGAATATGGGACTTTCTTCTACAGTGGAAAAGAATGTGGGTGGAAGTTGGAGGAGCTGAGAACTGGAAGGTGGCTTCTGGGAGTGGCTTCAGTAAGCCGAGCAATGAATGAGGCTCCAGTATGTAATGGATGTAAAAGCCACAGGCAAGTAGGAAATTCTCTGAAAATACAAGAAGCACAGTATTTAGAGGTGGCTTTTGCTCATTTGTGGTAGGGCGGGTGCTGAGAAGCATTGCAATATGCCCCAGTACTTACAATATATCTCTCTTACAGTATGTCCTCTTTGTTTTACTCTAATCTTAATTGCTATCATGGACAAGCTGCCTAAACTTTTTCTGGTTTTTCTTGTTGCTACAGAGATTATTTACTATGAATTACTGTAACTCTCCATGTTTCTTCCTACCCACCCCCACTCTCATACATAGTTTTGGAAGGTTGTTTTCCTAGGAACTGGAAATCTTTTTTATTTTTTGTAGTGCTGGAGATTGAACCCAGGGCCTTGCTCATGCTAGCAAGTGCTCTATCACTGAGCTACATGCCCAGTCCTCAGGAGCTGGTAATCTTTATCAACTTCCCATGGCCTTCATATGTGGACCACAACACCCGCTAGGACAGTGGGGCCTTGGAGAATGAGGGCAGAGCTATGTATTATTAGCCCTTGACCCAATACCGTTGAGTCAATGCCAGTGTCCTGCAGGCAGCGTGCAGCTGCAAGGGCCTCTCTGGTCTGCACCCCATGGCTTCTCACCTGTCTGTGGTGAGGCGGGGTAGGGAAGGGATGTAGAGCGCAAGAACCTTAAGGAAGGTTGAAATGTCCGTGGGTTCACGGCCAAAGCCTTGCCTGTCTCATAAACATGGGGCCAGGAGAAGGGAACTGAGCCTATTGGGTGACACCCAGAGGTCAGAGAAACAACCCACGAGGTCCTCCTTCCTGAGCGAATGTGGTTTCACCAGGACCAGCATACAGAGAGTATTTCCGGAATGCTTCTAATTCAGCCAAGCCAAAAAAAAAAAAAAAAAAAAACAGGCCCCAGACCCTCAAATGTGTGTGTGTGTTTTTAACCTAACAAAGCCATAAAATTCTTATCTAAAACAGTGCAAGGAAAATTCTACAGGAGTCCCGTGAACTGAGTTACTTTTACTCTCTGTACCCTCCCCACCCCACTCTGGAATTTCCATTGTTCAGCAAGGGGTTAGCCTGCAAACCAGCCAACCTCTCCTTCATCAGAAAAGAAATTTCGCAACCTCAGAGGCTGTGCCGGCAGAAACACGGAATGGCAAGAGCACTGAGAGTCAACACTAATAGCCGACGCCAAATTAAACTGCTAGGCTCGGTGTGATGTCGCTCTGTCACCTCTCGACACCTCTGATGTGAGTACCGGGGGCTTCTGCAGGAGATTCATCAGCTGCAGTTCATGACGCATCATCTTTACATATCTGTCCATCTACATTCGTCAGCAACGGGCCAGTCTCAAATGACTTCAGTGATTGGGGTAGAGATGGCGCTCGCTCCAGACACAGTAAACAGGGTTTTAACTCTTGGGTGTCTTCAGCTCTCCCTTCCTCTCTGACAAGGCCTGGTTCCCGGTGGTGCTGTTTTCCTTGTGTTTGTGGTGGTGATTGACAAAGGCTGATTAAGAAGGTCTCCTTTCTTTTCCCTACGAACCAGTATCTCGACTGTTTCCCTTTTTTCCCCAAGATAGCTGTTCGGTGGAGGCACATTCTCTCTGATGTGTATTTCTTCGAATGTCATCTACAAATGTGTATTTGCTTGCTACTGGCTGGATTTACCATTGCTTTGATGAGGAAGGTTAGAAGTTAGTACAGGCTCATCTTGCTAATCAAAGTTGTTTGCTCTCTGGTGGAGAATGTCTTGATTGTTTGGTGCCTTCCAGGGAAGATCATTTTAGTATAGTAAGAGCTGCTAGTGTGCCAAGAGCAGGGGCTTGCTGATTTTAAGAATATCTCAAGACCCTTAAAATTCTCTCTGGTCATTATCAACTATAGATGTTTATTTAGTACATTTATCAATATTCTTCATGCTCATACATGCTCTTAGGTAAGCTATGTACCTTTCCAGGGGGTGCAGATGTGTTTGTATGCTTTCTTGATGTGATTCCAGAAAGTATAGCCTCAAATGTATAAACAGTGGTGGAGGACGTGGGAGTCTCTAGCTTTTGGTACCATATGATCAGGCCTCTTTTAATTTGGCGGGGGTGGTTCATTGCAAAGATATTATACTCCACATGCATTTCTGTAGAATACAGGTTATACTTGCTCACAAACTATGTGTGTTTATTTTTGTTTTCAGGAGGCTGAACTTTTCATTGTTAAAGATGATACATTCTTGTTTTTAGTTCTTTGATAACAGAGCTCTTGGTGCTGTTGTTTAGTGACTGGGGACTGCTGTTCCAGGTTGGCTTATGTGGGCCGTTCATCAGCCACAGGCCATGGGGAGTGCTACCCTTTAGGGTGCTATAATTGCTTAATAATGTCTCTTTTGTGGAACATCTGGTCGCTTCTTGCAGGGCCTCTGATGGGACTTAGAGTATGTTTGAAGATAACCATGAGAAGACATCTCTGGTGGCTGTGGTCAGGTATGAGCCCTTTCTGAGGGGTTTGGGGGGGTAGAGTGTGGGAGGAAGACCCCATGCACTAACTGGAAGTGGCAAACCAGCTCAGAATGGAGAAATGCAGGAGAATTTCTCCTGTGAGGTAGGAGAAATGCCTGCTTAAGTATCTTGAAGTAGTCTGAATTTAGCTTAACATAATCTGGGAGTGGGTGGGTGGGAGAGGTGATAGTAGGTATAGATTAAAAAGAGATTTCTAGGAGTTGATAGTTGATAGTGTTGAAGCTGGGTAATGGATACATGGAGTCCATCAAACTATTCTCTCTGCTTTTGATATGTTTGAAAATTTCCATAATACAAAATTTAAAAAAATGATATTAAGTTCCTTGAAATGTTCATTTATGGTCTGTGAATTGAAATGAGTGGATTCCACTATTGTTAATGATCTTACATTGCTTGATAGACAAATTTACATTGAGTTATTATTATTATTATTTGGTACTGGGGATTGAGCCCAGGAGCATTCTACCTCCAAGGTACACCCCTAGCCCTTTTTATCTTTTATTTTGAAACAGGGTCTCACTAGGTTGCTGAGAGTCTTGCTAAGTTGCTGAGGCTGGCCTTGAACCTGCAATGCTTCTGTCTTAGCCTCCCAAGTACTGGGATTATGTAGGCGTGCGCCAGCATGCTCAGCACATCAATCATTTTTAATATTAATTTTATATGGATCTCAAAAAGGATTCAATGTGGGCTCTGATTTCTCAGTACCTTTTGGGCTTCTCTCATTTCACAAAACCACTAGTTTTGGTGTCAGACTTAAACAAATCAGCTCCACATTGCCTAAGGGCAGCCTGGTATTTGATATACTTACCTTGGGTATTGTCTGGTACTTCAAGAAAACAAGACCCCCTCACCCCTAGCCCCCTTGCCCTGGATTCTCCTGCCAATTGTGACTGTGGAGAAAGGGCTTGCTGAGAAGGATGGGGGTGCTCACACGACTGCATCCTTAAGTGTCATAGGTTCATTGTATGGAGTTCATACAAAACAGCTCCACTAATGTCAGAGAAGGGCTTGGCTCCCCAAGTGTGAACTGAGGCCACTCCTGGGTGTAACGTGCAATGTCCAGAAGTAAGTGCAACATGGAGGTGCAACATGAAAGTATCCCGGTGTAACCAGGATACGTCCTGACAGCCAATGCTAACACCTAACAACCTGAGGACTATAACCATCCTCACATGAGTCTGCACAGCTGCAGCTTCATCCGTCAGGAAGCTTGCTCCATACATCCATGTATATATCATCCTGCTCCGGTTTCACTACTGTTCTTCAAAATGTTCTCCTGACTCACAGTGTAAGACACCCATTATTATTACTGCTATTTTTCCAATACTGGGGATTGAAACCTGGGGTGTTCTACTACTGCTACTACTACTACTACTACTACTACTACTACTACTGCTACTCTACTACTACTACTGCTACTCTGTTACTACTACTACTACTACTACTACTACTACTAAGTTGCCCAGGCTGGTCTCGAACTTGTGATCCTCCCACCTCAGCCTCCTGAGTCACTGGGATTACAGGCATGCGTCACCATGCCTGGCTGGCACCTATTACTTTCTTCTATTGGTGCGTATCAATTATTCAGAGTGGTGAGTTTCATTGGGACATATTTGTATATGCATATAGCATAATTTGATCAGTTTCACTCCCCATTTCTTCCCCTTACCCTCCTCTTCCCTTCTGCTTTAGCCCCTTCCTCAACCTCTCCTGTTATTATTAATTTTTTTTGGTGGTATTGAGCCCAGGGGCATTCTACCTCTGAGTTACACCCCCAGCCCATTTTTATTTTTTATTTTGAAACAGGGAGGGTCTTGCAAGGTTGTTGAGGCCGGTCTCAAACCTGGGATCCTCCTGTTTTAGCCTCCCAAGTACTGGAATTACAGGCATGCTCCACCATGCCTGGCTCCCACTCATTACTTTTTTTTTTTGTGGTACCGGGGATTGAACCCAGGGGCGTTCTACCTCCGCGCTACACCCCCAGCCCTATTTTTTTATACTTTATTTTGAAACTGGGTCTCACGAAGTTGCGGAGGGCCTCACTAAGGAGAGAGAGAGAGAGAGAGAGAGAGAGAGCTGAGGCTGGCCGCGAACCCGGATCCTCCAGTCTCCACCTCCCAAAGTACTGGGATTACAAGCGTGCGCCACCACGTCCGGCCCACTCATTACTTTTAATAAGGCTATTCTACACATTGAGGCAAATGATGTCAAGCAAAGGTTTATGGCATAACAGGAAGATTAAATATCCAACACTGTTCACATTCCAAAGGGATTTTATGAATGAACACGTATTAGGAGAGCGTGCTCAGAATAAATTCACAGAATGTAGTCTTCCCCTGATTGATACCCAAGACTACAGTCCAAGATGTCAAAAAAGCGGGAACAAATTCCTGCATACCCAGGACCATTGCAGTGAGGTCAAGACCCAGTGTGTGGAGCCAGCATGAGAGAAATTGGTGAACCAGATGGTGAAAGAAAATGCTTTGAGTCTGACTTAAAACTTGAATCTTAGAAACGTTTGGAAAGAGAGTGCTTAGGGAGAACATTTTTTTTTTTTTTGCAAAATGATAAAACATCTCAGCATTGAAAAAGCCCAGGGACTCACCTTCTGTATGAGACAGCTCTGCTTCTGTATACATCTGAGATGAATATGGAAGGTGGACATGGGGAGAATACGTCACGGTGAAAACAAATCTAGAGCAGTCACTCAAGGCTATGTTTCAGAGGCTGTGACTTGAAGTGGCGGAGAGAAACACTTAGCTCACTCAACTGGGGATTATAATGGGAGTGCTGACAACCCTCACTAATTAGGACACTCTCAGGCAGCTCTGTAATAGCTGCGGGGAGCGGCTGTCAGTAAATAGTGCTGCATTCGGGGGTCATTGCACTGGGCACCTCTCCATACCACAGAGACTTTGCTTGCCTCTCTCCTCGCAGGCATCTTGCTTCCAGCTCCTCCTCCAACACCCTAAGGAGCTCAGTGCCCTTCTCCAAGAGACACACAGGATTCTGAGCTTACCGCAGTCGCCTCTGCCCACAGAGGGTGAAAGATAACACCTGCAAACACACACACACTAATTATAACCCTACTTAGTTCCTGTGGGTGAATCTCTCATCCATCCCCTTTGCCCTTTCCCACATCTAATTCCTATTCGGTGAGGAGGGAAGGATTATTTCTGGAAACCAGCCTTTCCCCTCCAGTTCCCCCGTGCCGCCAAGCATAGGAGAGTCATCCTATGGTAATTAACAATCTCAACTTTAGAAGTACATTTTATGGTACTCTTGGTCAGGTAAATTCTAAATTAGCTCAGTTAAAATGGGTCGTAAGACACGATGCTGCCATCCCTGTGAGTTCCTGGACCTCTGCCAACATGCTGCACTATTTTGGGAGCTGGGCTGAGATAGCGTGTGGGAGGATGGAGTGGAGGATGTGCAGTAATGGTGGCCTTTCTTCCTTCTGGCTTCACTCTCAAGTTCTGGAGTGGTAGATGAAGGGTTAGAAAGGATTGCCTGCAGGGCAGGGAAGATGTGGGGATGCCAGGGACCTGAGGTCGTTGTCCGCTATCACCCATCAATGCAGGTAGTTCCTTGGCAGGTTGCTCCCTGAGATTCCCAATGGGCATGATGAGGATGGAAGGGCTTTCCGCACACCTCCAGGCCAAGCACATAGGCTGCGATTAGTAGAAAGAGGCTGGGGGCGCCAGGCTCCTCTTGGGAGGAAACATCTGGAAGCCCTTAGGCAGGTCACTTTCCCTTCTCCTGTCCTGTTTCCTCGCCTGTGGGTTGAAAGTGTTAGGCAACATGATCTCTGAGGTCTGTGTGTCTCAAACATCTGTGACTCCATGGAATTTTCTTTTATCATTAAGTTGGGGAGTCTATTTATTTATTTTAAAATGTGCTTTTATTGGTGCATTATAGTCTCACATCACAATGAAAGTCAAGTTGACAGTGACATAGATGCACACAGCACTTGGTGCACCCCCCACCTTCCCCCTGTACAGAGTACTGAGATTGACGTTGGTATATTCTCATATGTACACATGGTCGATGGTAGTAATTCCATTAATGAACTTCATTCTTGCCCTTCCCCTTCCTTTAGATCACTTCCCTGACTCCACTGAGGCTTCTCCACTATTGTCTGGAGGCCCTTTTGTATCCCCACTACTCTCTAGCTTGTGCATATTAGAGAAAACATATAACCCTCCCTTTCTGTGATTGGCTGATCTCATGACATAATGTTCTCCAAGTCCTTCCATTTTCTTGTAAATGATATTATTTTGTTCTTTATTGCTGAGTAGAATTCCATTGTATGTATTTCCCATAATTTTGTGATCCATTTGTCTGTTGATGGACACCTAGGTTGGTTCCATAATTTGGCTATTGTGAATTGTGCTGCTATGAACATGGGTATGTATAAATTGCTGTAGTTTTCTGGTTTCAACCCCTTTGGAATGATACTCAGTAGTGGTATAGTTGGGTCATATGGTGGATCCATTCCCAGTTTTCTGAGGAATATCCACACTGATTTCCATAGTGGTTGAACTAGTTTGTAATCCCACCAATAGTGTAGAAGAGTTCCTACTTCCCCACATCCTCGCCAACATTTATAGTTGTTTGACTTCTTAATGATTGCCATTCTGATTGGGGTTAGATGAAATCTCAGAGTAGTTTTGATTTGTATTTTCCTGATTGCTAATGATGTTGAACATTTTTCATGTATCTATTGGCCATTTGTATCTCTCCTTTTGTGAAGTGTCTATTCAATTCAGTTGCCCATTTCTTGATAGGGTTTTTTTTTTTAGTGTAAAGTCTTTTAAGTTCTTTGTATATCCTAGATATTAGTCCTCTGTCAGAGGGCTAGCTAACAACGATCTTCTCCCATTCCATTGGCTTTCTCTTTAGACTCTTGATGGTTACCTTTGATGTGTAGAAACTTTTTATCCCACTTATTAATTTTTGTTTTAGTTTCCTGAGCTTTGGTGGTCTTGTTGAGGAAGTTTCTATCTGTGCTTATATGTTGGAATGTTGACCCTATGCCCTCCTCTAGTAATTTCACAGTCTAACTGTGAAAAGTCCAACTTTTATGTCTTTGATCCATCTCGATTTGACTCTTGTGCAGGGTGAGAGGTAAGGATTTAGTTCCATTTTTCTATAGATAGATAACCAGTTTTCCCAACACCATTTGTTGAAAAGACTGTTTTTTCTCCAATGTATGTGTCTGGCACCTTTGTCAAAAATCAATTGGCTATAAGTTTGTGGATTTGTTTCTGTATCTTCTATTCTGTTCCATTGGTCTATGTGTCTGTTTTTGTGCCAATACCATGCTGATTTTATTACTATAGCTCTGTAGTATAATTTGAAGTCAGGGATTGTGATGCCTCCTGCATGGTTGTTATTGCTGAGAATTGCTTTGGCTATTATGGGTCTTTTGTTTCTCTCTATGAAATTAATGGCTGATTTTTCTAGGTCTAGAAATACCAATGATATTGGTATTTCTGTTTGATGTAGTGTCAAATATTCTTGCTTAGTTGCCCACCTGGTGGAGTTCACCTCTTCTCCGGTTCTGAAATTTGCTTGTTTTTTCTTCTTTGTGTTTTATTTCTTTTAGGATTTTCTCTAGTGCTGGCTTGGTCCTCATGAATTCTTTAAGTTATTGCTGGTCTTGTAACGTTTTTTATTTCTCCATCAATTTTGAATGATAACTTTGCTGGATATATCAGTCTTGGTTGGAAGTTGTTTTCTTCCAGAGTCTGGAGTACTTCATACCAATCCCTCCTGGCATTCCTGACTTGGGTTGAGAAGTCTGGAGTGATTTTGTATGTCACTGTATGTCACCTGTTCTTTTGTTCTTGCTGCTTTTAAGATTCTTTCTTTCGCCTCTATGTTAGTCATTTTGATTATTATGTGGCGTGGGGAGGTCCTTCTTTGGTCCTGTCTTAACGGTGTTCTATATGTCTCCTGTATGTGAATGTCCAAGTCTTTTTCTGTGTTTGGATAGTTCTCTGAAATTATGTCTCTGAAGAGGTTTCTGATATCCTTGGTCTGTGCTTCTAAACCTTCCTCAATGCCTTTTATCCTTAGATTAGGACGTCTTGTATTTCTTGGATAGTTAGGGTGTGTTGTTGTAATATCCTCTGTATATCCTTGACTGTGTTTTCAATTTTGAAGGAACTGTTTTACAGGAGTGATACCCTGTTTTCCATGTGATCAAGCCTGCCAGAGCTGGTTTCTATTGCGGTCTTCATTTATTGACTCCTTCATTTTGTTCAAAGTTTCTTTCTGGTTCTTTCTTAGAGTCTAAATTTCCTCTTTCATCTCCTGTACACTTTCTTTGAGGCCTTTCATCATTCTGAAGATCAGAATCGGAATTCTCCATCTTGCATTTCCTGCAGATCAGTATCACTAATCTCGCTTGTTGTTGCATTGTGAGAATTTCTTGTTTCCTTGCTGTTCTTCATTCTCGTATTTTTGGTGTTCTCAATTTTGTGTTTCTGTTTTCTTGGCATCTTCTTCCTTTCTTTGTGTAAGACCTGTGTCTATTTGTTATTCCTGTATAATAAGGTCTATGCTGGGGGGTATATATTTGTCACTACCCATTCTGACTCATATAACCCATCTCTTGAGTTTGTCCTCAGAATCTATTTAGCTAGATTTAGTTCTTAGTGCAGGCAATGAGGAATCTCTGATTTGATGGCGGCTGTCATGCTTTCCAGGCCCAAACTCCGCTGGGCTAGAGATTGTGATATTCTGTTCAGAGCCTACAGCCTGCTGGATATTGGTTCTTCTTTGGATGGAAATGTTGTTCAGTTCATTTCCCCCTAGGCAGGCTCATTTAGGGGTTCCTGCTCCATCACCATCTTGGATCTTCCCCAATCTTAGATCTCTATGGAACTTTCTGAAAATCAGTGGAATTGTTCTGGGATGTTGGCCTGACTCTCTGGAGACAGCCATGGGCTCTGTTAAAGGTAAATTTGCCCCTGGTTCTGAGAAAACATGTTTCTAAGATTTTTTTTTCTTGGCTACTTTTGATGTTTTGGGCTTCAAGGGAGCAAGGGATTTGGCACAAAATAACCCATTGTGCTCTGAAGATAGAAAGAAACTCACTTAACTTAAAACAATGTACAAACATTTCTTTCTAGGATCTATAATGTACCAAAGAAATTTGCCAGGAGCACATGTGTATGTGTTTTGCGGGGATGGGATGAGGGATAGGTTATTGCAAGATACCAGATGTTTGACACAGAACAAGATACTCTCTCTGCTCTTAAGCACCTTGCAATCCAAGGGAGACCAATTCAGATTTAAAGAATTTGAGAAGAAATTTAGAGAGAGGATTGAGCTGACTATAAAAGAATCTAGGAGGAAAATGTGAAATTTGAATGAGAGTGGAGGAACAACTTTTTTTTTTTTTTTTTGAAGTACCAGGGATTGAACCCAGGGGCATTCTACCTCCAAGCTACACCCCTAGCACTATTTTTTTATTCTTTATTTGGAAACAGGGCCTCACTAAGTAGCTGAGGCTAGCCACCAACCTGGATCCTCCTGTCTCAGGCTCCCAAGTACTGGGATTACAAGCATGCACCACCACGCCCGGTGAGGAACAACTCTTAAAAGCATGGTGGAACCACCAGGTATGGTGACTCATTCCTGTAATCCCAGTACTTGGGAAGCTAAGACAGGAGGATAGGAGGTTCAAGGACAGCCTCAGCAATTTAGTGAGACTCTCAGCAATCTAGTGAGACCCTGTTTTAAAACAAAAATTAAAAAGGTGGAGGTAGAATGCCCCTGGATTCAGTCCCCAGTACCCCCAAAATGATGATGATGATGATGATAATAATAATAATGATAATAATAATTTAAAAAGCATAGTTAGGGTCCTGCCTAGATCTTGGATGGGGGCACTTGGTGGACCTTGGCTTTGGGTCACTGGTACCACTAGGGGTTCCATAGGTTTACCTTTTCTGATATAATTTATTAAGCAAGGGACCCTTGAGAAGTATAACTTTAAGCCTTTCAGAATGTCATACATGGCTGGTAATGGGAGGTTCAACACGGGAAGGGCATTGAAACAGTGCTTCCTGTGATGAAGAGTTTGAATGGGCCCCTGGGGTGATGAGAAGCCACTCTGGGATACTAAAGTGTGGGCTGGTGCTCATACATTGTAAGACCCTGGCAGCAGCCAGAAGGTGGGGAGCCATCCGCAACACAAGAGTTTAATAAGATAATAACAGATCGCATCACAGAAAATGAGATACTTTTGCAGACAAGAGGGAAAGAAAAATCTCATCCACATTGAAATATACACAATATTTATTTGAAAATAATCATATATAGATCCAAAGAAGCGCAGTTAAAACTAAAACGAATAATGGCTACCATTTATTGAGTTTTCGTCACATGCCAGGCAGGTTTCACTTACTTTATACATCATCTCACCTAATCTTCATAACAACCCCATGTTGTAGGTAATATGACTCCATTTTACAGACAAAGGAACTGAGTCTAAGAGACACTAAGTGACTGGCCCAAAACATATAGCAATTACGGAAGATCAGGTTATAATATGGGAAGGTTTTTTCTCAAAGTCTAGGTTAGTCTGATTTCAAGTCTTATTTTCTATACAGTGGAACCAGATTTGTTCATTGTTTGTTATATTTATAACATTTCCAGTGACTTATAAGAAAAATATGAATTTTGAGTATTTTAAGATTGGTGAATAAAATATTTAAGATATAACGTTAATGCAATACTAGTGAGATCTAGTGCTCCCCACTTCCCTGGAATGTAATAATGGGCCATTTAGCACAAACATCAGAAGGTGTTCTTCAACTGCTGGAGGAAGGGGGCTGTCATTTTCCCAAGGGAAGGAAGGAGTACAGGTGGATTTCTTCTTGCTGACTTTTGAACCAGAGATTTGAGGAAGTGTTCCTGATATCTTCCTTGAACCTAAAAAGACCAGGAGAAGAGAGGGAACTGGAGGTACACTCTTTTTTGAAACAAGTGCTTTTCATGCCTGCGTGGCACAGAGATGATTTTCTTTTATCTTAAATATGGTGTTGATAGCTTTGTCTCATCTCACATTTTTGTCTGACTCACACTAAACTGGAAAAAATGAAGATGATTTCCTCATGTTGGGCAGTTGGAAGCTCCATTTATAATAGAGTTAAAAGCATTAAAGGTAAATTCAGTGAGAAAATGGGTGATTTAAGTACATTTTCTCCTTAATGACTATGAAGAGTTCTAAGTACTAAGGCAGAATTTTCTGGCATTGGGGGTTGTAGCTGCCTGGAATGATGTACTTATTTAGGTTGTACAAGAATTTCTCCCTGGAGACTTGAAAAATAGTATCCTGTTTGAGATGGCTTATAGATAGCCATCTTTTGGAGGAGGATGGGAGATCAAATAGCTCTTTTGGGCTTCTTCATGCTTATAGGAAATGATACACCATTTTGTACAGGGTTGATCATCTGTTTATTTTTCCCACCTGTGCAGGTTGTCCTTCTGAAAAACAGAGACCACTCTGGTTAAACAAGAAAGAGATTGGCATAAGGTTAGTAAAGGGGAGGGGAAGTGCACTTGGGGTCAAGCTTCTAGAAGGATCACCCACATGAGCTGATGGGAAAGCTCTGAAGCTGTCTTGCACCAGATGCCAGAAAACCACCATCACTGCAGCCTCCAGACTCACTGCTGATTTTGTGCCAGAAATTCTACCTCAAACTACCAGAAAACCTGCATGTGTGTGGCTGCCTCCACCACCCAGAACTCTATGCCTCTACCACTTCTCTCCTCAGGAACAGGGATATCCCCTCAGCCTGTCTCACACATTGTATACTCCCAAAACTTTGTGTGCCTGATTGGCAGAGCCTAAGTCTCAAACCCATGTCCCGGCTTCAGGGAGCTTGGCAGTTGTGTTTTACGCTGGACAGGCTGGATTCACAACGGGGCATTTCTCCAGACAGAGGAAGTCTATTCCAAAGATAAGGGACGCTTTGGATGTGGTAGATGTTGATATCCCATCCCAGGTAACTTCTTGTTTCTGAGTATATGAAGGAACAGCTTGTGGGGAAGGGAAAATGGGAGGAAACTTGTATTGAGAGGCTCTGTAGCTGTTGTGAATACCCCACACATATCCAGTGAGACTCACCATACTGAGCTGCTTCCACCGTGTATTGGACAGGGTTCTCTAGATTAACAGAATACACAGAATGAGTATATTTGAAAAAAGGGATTTATCAGATGGGCTTACAGTTTGAAGCAATGTAGTCCCAGGTTCTGACTGCACGTGGAGAGTCAGAGGAACCAGTAGCTAGTCGAGCGGTCTAAGAGCTGGAGTCTTAGGATCGGAGCAACCACTAATTCAGTCCCAGTCCAGGACGTGAAGATCAGGAAGCTCTTCGGAGAAACGATGGTGAAGTTTCAGTTCCAAGAGCTGGAGGCCGAGAAGATCAAGAAGCTCTTCAGAGAAAGGCGAAGCCGGCGGCCGACGATCTCAGGCGAGAGCAGATGCGTTTTCCTCGGAAAGAGTCGCACATTCTCTACGCGGCTTCTCTGTCTTTTATCTAAGTCCGCACCTATCAGAATTCTGCTGCCTACATTCAGGGCAGGGCTTTCTGTTTAATCTGCTGTTACACACCCAAAATCACATAATCTTGGGTGTGTCATGATCAGGTCAAGTTGACAACCTAGACTGACTATCACACACGGCTTCCAGATGCCAGTATCTGCATGTCTTAGCCCGAGGGTGCGGAACACAGGGAGAGAGTGCTGGGTAAATAACACCCTCCCAGAAGCTGTCAATGAATTGCTGCCCCTAGCTCCCTTGTCTTCTGGGTAGAGTAACCAGAGGCTCTTGTTTTTCACTGTATTTCAGAGTTCACCTTGGGATTAAGCCCAAGTCCATGGTGGTAGCTGGCTTGGTAGCAGACCCTTCACGGACTCCATTTCCTTCCCGGCTCACTTCCTCACCGCTTAGCATTTTTGGTGCTTTTCAAATACACTGCCTTTGTCTTTTCTTGGGGCTAAGGCAGGGAATCTGTATCTGTTTGTTTTCTGATGTTATAACAAAATACCTGAGGCTTGGTAATTTGTAAAGAAAAGGGGTTTATTTAGCTCACAGTTCTGGAGGTCCAGGAGTGTGGTGCTGACATCGCTCAGATCTGATGAGGGTCCCCTCGGCTACATCTCATCACGGTGGATGGCATCATGGCAGAAGTGCATGTCCGAGGGAGAAATCACATGGCCAGACAGGAAGTCAGAGAGTGATTCAGAGCTCGGTCTTGCTCTTTTACAATGACCCACTTTTCATGGGAACTAACTGGGGTCCCATGAGAACTACTTAATCCCTTCGGAGGGTGATTTCCCCAATGACCTAATTGCCTCCTACCAGGCTCCACCTCTTAAAGGTTTCACTGTCTCCCACCATCGCCTCCAACACATGAACCTCTGGGAGACAAACCATAGCCAAAACAAGAGTAGGCACATACGCTGACCTACTTTGTCATAGATGCCCTTATATTTATTTTGAGTTAAGTCTTTGAGCACCACCATGCCATAGTGTTTAATGAGGGAAGTGAGGCTCACATCCCAGCCCTGGCTTCCATAGAAGGCTTCTAGAACTTTCCCTCCTCCTGCTGTCTCTCTGGAGTCAGGTTGTTCCTGGCCAGGCCACGCCCCCAGGTCTTCAAGCTCAGCTGCTAAAGCCCTCACAGCTCCCCCTTTGCTGCCCCTGAGGATATTGCAGGCTAGATAAGAATCCCTGAACTGTCCTCTTGCACATATTGCTGCAGAAGAAATACTTGAAAGGGGTTCAGTTCATACTTCTTAGAGCTCCTCTCTGCTCCTGTTGAGGTGGAAGGAGAGAGAGAAAGAGAGGAGAGGGAGGGAGGGAGAGAGGGAGCGAGAGGGAGAGGGAGAGGGAGAGAGAGAGAGAGAGAGAGAGAGAAAGGAGAGGAGAGGAGAGAGAGAGAGAAAGAAGAGGAGAGGGAAAGAGAGAGAGAGAGAGAGAGAGAGAGAGAGAGAGAGAGGAGAGAGAGGAGTGAGAGAGAGAGAGAGAGAGAGAGAGAGAGAGAATGAATATTTGTGAGCCTCTACAATGCCAAAAAAATGCAGGCTCTCTGCCTCCTAAGACTAGATTCCCTCTCCACAGAGGGAAGCAATTTCCACTTCGCTCTACAAGAAGAAATAAAACAACCATGGTCTGTCAGTTTCCTAGCATAGAGTTCTTTCAGGTGCTTGTATATCCAGCAGAGCTGCTGTGGACAGAACCTTAGCAGGGCTAAGCTATCTGCAAACCTTGACAAAGTGCCTCCCCAGGAGTGCTGGCAGGCACTCTTTTCTAAAAGAGCCTGCGTACTCTATCAAGATCAGAAAATTTGGTCTGTAGTGATTGGACGTGGAATGGAGCAGTTTCCTCAGCCTCTCACAGCACGGTTGCTTGGAAACATGGAGGCGAAGTCCCCTATCCGCAGGTGCTGTCTGCCTGGGACCTGCCTCTTGGCTGCCTCCAGCTGCCCACCGGCCCTCCAGCCCCTCCACCTGTCTGTGGGCCTCCCACACTCCTGCGATTTCGCTTTGTCCAGATAGGAAAACCAACACTCCTCCTGAAATACCTTTTCTCTGAAAACACTTGACCCGCAAGTTCCACACTCTGTTTTCAAGTTGTAGAAAATGGAGGCACAGAAGAGAGAGGTGATGTCTTTTGAGTTATTTGTGGCACGGAGGGAAGGAGAGCTGCCTGGGGAAATGGTCCCTTAAGAATTACAGAAGGTCTCGTGGGCTCCTAGTGCTTGAAAAGAACCACTAGAAGGGGCCAGCGTAGAGGGCGCTTGAGGACGAATTCAACAACTGCCACAGAATAGAAAATTTTTATTTCTTTTTCTCTAAAATATCCTTCAGAAAATAGAGAGTTATATTATAGCCATTTAGTCAATGATACATTTTTTGAGTGCCTACTATGTGCTAGGCCATACTTTACAGCAGGGGTCAACAAACTTTTTCTGTAAGGGACTAGATAGTAAATAATTCAAGTCATCCTTTCTCTGTTACATTTCTGGTCAGCTGTGCCATTACAGAATAAAAGCAGCCATGTAGAATACATAAAAAGGAATGGGTCTGGCTGTGTTCTGATAAAACTTTATTTACAAATTTGGCACACAGGCAGTAGTTTCCAACCCCTGCTATAGGCACTGGGGATATGGTAATTTACAAGATTCTTGCCTTCAAGGACCCTACATTCTAAGGTAAATGCTATTTTAAGATCTGAATCCTTACCTTTGGATACTATGGCTTGGGATAAATGATTCAGTGATAGAATTATATATGGATTGAAAAGAGGCATAGATAGAACACGGCCTTCCCAGAAATTTGTGTGATGTGACCTAGAAAGTGGCTATAAAAGTCCCTAATGTTAAACAGGCTTGTGATGAGTTTAATTACTTCATGTAATGTGGGATTGATAAGGAAGAAATAGTTCTCAATTGATTCTGTAGATGTAATTTAAATATATGTGAATGAAATAACACACCATTGCTCTAAGTGGAAACTTGACTGTCTCATCCAGATTCTGTAAATTGTATATTTGAGTTGACCAACCTACTTTTTTGGAGAAATGGGCAATTGTCTTATATGTCATCTCCTGAGTTACCATCATCTCCTTACTCCTTGACTTAGTTTTCTCCCTGTTCCCACCCCTCACAGCAACTCTCTACAAAACTGCCAGCGATTATTTTGCAATGGGTGTTAATCCCTTGTCAGATGAATAGTTTGCAAATATTTTCTCCCATTCTGTAGTTGCTTCTTCACTGTGATGACTGTTTTCTTTGCGGTGCAGGAGCTTCACAGTTTGCTATAATCCCATTGGTCCATTTTGCTTGTTACCTGTGCTTTTCAGGTCTTATCAGGAAAATCCTTGCCTATACCACTGTCTTGAAGTATTTTCCCTATGTTTTCTTCTAGTAGTTTCAGCTATTACAATTTAGGTCTTTAACCTATTTTGAGTTGATTTTTGTATATGGTAACAGATAGGGACCTCGTTTTATTCTTCTACATATGGCTATATAGTTTCCCCAGCACCATTTATTGAAGAGGCTGTCCATTATTCAATGTATGTTTTTGGCTTCTTTGTTGAAAACCAAGTGGCTGTAGATGTGTGGATTTATTTTTGTTAGTTTGTTTATTTATTCATATTTTGGTATTAGGGATCAAACCCAGGGGCATTCTACCTCTGAACTATACCTCCAGCCCTTTTTGTTTTTTATTTTGAAGAGGAGTTTAATTTGCTGAGGGTCTCTCTAAGTTGCTGAGGCTGATTTCGAACCTGCGATCCTCTTGTCTCAGCCTCCCAAGTACTGGGATTATAGCTGTGGGCTACCATGGCAAATGTGTAGGTTTAAAATCAGAGCATGTGGCTATTTTTCTTGGGATGCTCTGGTGGGTTCCGGCCACATTTGGAACGCTATTCAAAGTCTTTTTTCATAGTCCTCAAAGGTGAACATGACTTGGGTTCTTACCTTCCTCTCCAACCCTATTTCCCAACACGTCTTTCCTCCCTCACCCTGATCCAGTCTCATTGACCTCCTGTGGTTCAGGGCTTTGAATTTGCTATTCTCTCTCTTCATAGTTCTTCTTTAGAAACCCACGTGCCTGGTTCCCTTATTTATTCTAGGTCTCTGCTTGAATGCCACCTCCTCAGAGATGCCTCCCTAACTGCCCTGTCTAAAGAAGCCTACCATCATTTTTCTTTCCTCAATTTTCATCATAGACCTTACTACTCTCTCTTTCTCTTGTGTGTGTGTGTGTGTGTGTGTGTGTGTGTGTGTGTGTGTGAGAGAGAGTTTTCTCTTTCTTTCAGGTCTTCCATTTGCAGATTTCTCTTTCTGTTCCCAGCCCACTATAGAATTGGGATTCTCTTGCCAGAACTTTCAGGGAGTTTCTATCAGTTTGGATGTCCAGGGCATGGAAATTCCACAGTAATAAAGTCCAAAGCCCTAGTATGACCCCTCCCCTAATTTAGGAAACCATTTAGATTGCTGAACTGTGTTTCCTAAACAAATGTTACCCGGAATATTCACCATTCATTTTTTCTTTAAGACTCAGATATATGGCCTGAATTCACTGACTTTTATTTCAAAAATTCTTTTGGCCTCTGTGTTGAAATGTGTTGCTCTGGAACACCCAATCGAAAGCCAGGATTTTAGCTAGGAGTTAACACAATCACGGTATTTAAAATGAGCAGGTTATTTCTTCTCTATCCTGAAGAATTGTTGGCTAGGTGGCAGAGGTCTTTCCCAAAGGTCACACATGGCCCAGTGGCTTCTTCAGTCAATACTCCCTTCCCTCTGCCCCCACACAGGTCACATCATCTTTCTTCCAGCCCTTCCCACCTGAGCAGATCCTGCTCTGGAAAGCACAGTTTGAGACCATGAGGAAGCCCTTCTGTCTAGCCATCGCCTTTGCCCTCTCCACGTGATCCTTTTGAATGATCACATGGCTTCTCCATTGTCTTCTCGTTTCCAGTCTTTGTTTTGCCATCTTTTAGGTTGTCTCCTGTATTTCAAGTAGATGTCTCCACCTCCCAAATGATGCCTCGCGTGCTGTCCACAGCATTAGCATTAGTCTTGACCGTGATTTCCAAGTCCATGAAGGAATGCTTTTCACCCCATGACCCATGCCATATTCTAACTCCATGGCCTCCTTCTTCACACCTCTTCGAAAGCTGGCTTTCTGAGAAGCACATTACTTTGAACTCTTTCATTCTTCTTCTAGTGCAAGCTACAATTGTTTGGAATCTCTGATCCAATTTCTTTTTCAGATATTCTTGATAATTAGCTCGTAGAGGTTTTTTGCTCTTTTGCACACAGGCACCAGTTCTTTCCCGATTTAGCTCATAGAAGATGAGTTTCCAGGACAAAGTGCAACTCTCCATGCGAGCTTGCGTGTCTCTGGTTTTTGCTTTGATTTTCCAGAGTATTTATGCCTCTGTGTCTTTGTCAGGCTAAGGTGACTTAGTTTTAGGACGTGGAGACACAGCATTGGATTTTAATGGCTCACTTGGTCATTATCATTTTCTGCAGTTTTTGAGAAGTAATGTTTTAGATACTGAGTGACATTCTTAGTAAAGAGAGAGTAACTCTGATTCTAAGCTAATGTGCCATTAGAGAGGGCCGAGTTTGCTAAATGAAGTTTTTTTCTCTTTTTATTTGACTATTATGCAGGGTCTTCCTTAGAGATTATTTTAGGAATTATAAATATTGTAGCAATGCTTTTCTTTAGGTTTATCATAAAATGGTACATGCACCTTACAGAAAACATTGAGATCTGTATAAATATGTAATGAAACAGAAATAATAATAATAATAATATAAGCTCAATCCATAATTTTTCTACCAACAGGTGTGGGATTTTTTTCTTCTGGTCTTTTTTTCCCCGTATTCTGATGACATGGTTTAGTGCAACCATTTCTATCAAAAGTTGGCAATCCTCAAAGTGATACAGGACTATAGCAAAAGCCTTGAAAGATTGCCATTACCTATTACTTTATTTAAAAATATTTTTTTGGCACTGGGGATTGAACCCAGGGGCATTCTACCTCCGAGCTACATCCCCAGCCCTATTTTTTTATTCTTTATTTTGAAACAGGGTCTCACTAAGTTGCAGAGGGCCTCACTAAGTAGCTAAGGCTGGCTGTGAACCTGTGATCCTCCTGTCTCAGCCTCCCAAGTACTGGGATTATAAGAGTGCGCCACTATGCCTGGCCACCTATTCCTTTAAATATGCATCTTAACTTCAAATTATTTCCCAGCTCTGTAGGCAGAGCAGATGGCAGCACTGGACGAGACCTTACCTTCTGATCTGACTACTTCTGATGCATGAATCTGCCACAATTTTCCTGGAATGTGCCATCAAAGTTCTGTTTGCTGGGCTATGACCTTTGCTCCCGTGGTTTCTTTAGCCCAGAATGAGTTTCACCCATCTTTGTAAGTTTAAATTAACCCTTCTCTGGCTCAAAGGGAGGGAGGAGGGAAGAGTGGGGAGGAAGTATAGGGGAGTGAAATTGGCAAAATTACATTTTTATGTATGCACAAATATACCTCAATGAAACCCACCATTGTGTATAATTAATATCACCATAAAAATAGATTATCCCTTCTCTCAAGTGCCTTAGACTGAAACCTTGCTTGATTCCCTCACGTAGACATTTTTGATTTGCTCTTTCATCCATTTATTTATTCATTTGAGCAATGTAAAATTCTGAGTTTAGAAGATACTATTTCTGCAACCTTGATAGTGAAACTTTCTGTTTCTAAGATAATAGTAGTTTTCTATTTTCCAGAGGTAGAGTTTTTATTTTATTTTTTATTATTTATTTATTTATTTTTTGTGGTACTGGGGATTGAACCCAGGGGCATTCTACCTCTGAGCTACACCCCCAGCCCTATTTTTTTCTTTATTTTGAAACAGGGTCTCACTAAGTAGCTGAGGGCCTCACTAAGTAGCTGAGGCTGGCTGTGAACCTGCGATCCTCTGGTCTCAGCCTCCCAAGTACTGGGATGACAAGCGTGCGCCACCACGCCCGGCAGAGGTAGAGTTTTTATATTGTGGACAATGGGAGGACCATTCTCTGTCTCTTTTCCTCTTTTTGTGGGGAACTCTGACATTTCAACAAGCCTTTGGTTATGCAAAGGTGAAGGGTAGATCCTGCTCTGGAAAGACCATGAGGAAGGAATCAAATTCAAAATGATATAAAGAGTTGTTCTTGTTCACTGTGTCCGAGTTGCATCTCTGAAGAGGGTTTTGATACTGACTGGGAGATGAAGAGAGACTTCCTCCTCTAGCTGGAGAGAAGCGGGGTGTCTGGTTTTGGTCTCTGGGTAGGAAACTTCTGTCTATGGAAGTAGTAATTAGTTTTTGAAGCTCAGTGGTATGCGTATTAAAGGACTAAGGAGAGAGTTGCCTTCTGGGCATGACTCATGGTCTCCGGGAGCTTCTCATATCCAGCGTTGTGGGCTCTTTCTTGTGTGATAACTCTTCGCTGCTATTCCCCAAGTCTCCAGTGAAAGTCTTTTGAACACAGTCTGCCTGGGGCTGTGTGTTGAGAAATTAAGGAGGAGTCAGTGTCTTCAATGGGGGAAGAGTTGGTACTAAGAATGCTCAGGTGGGCTGAAAAAGGTAGCTGAGGCAAGCAGTGACCCACGTAAAGCCTAGCATAGTAATCCAGACCTGATGTGACAAGTGGCAGCTAAGATGATGACAGGGATACAAATACATCCCTCAGACACTTCCAGAAATACCTGGGGAAGGAATACCCAGTTAAAGACTATGCAGGTCGTGGGATAAGGTAAAACGAGAAACCATTGTTTTTAGGTTGTAAAGGAAAGGACAACTCCAGGGCTATAGAACTGAGGACCGATGGGTTGTGCATGGACTGAGGATTACTTGCTGAATGCCTGCTCTGTATCTGGCACAGTGCTAGGCATTGGGATACAAAGATGTTTAAGAAACAGTCCCCATCCTGATAAAACACACAGTGACATGCACTGTATTTCCTTGATGGTAACGGGGAAATACAACACAGCAAGGCAAAGCCAGTAAGAGAGATATATACATGACTTGAGTAGGAAGAATGGGGTGTCTGATTCTGCCTCCGAGGGTGGGAAGGCCCAAGAGAAGTTCCAAGAGGAGATAATGTTGAAGCTGAGTATTAAATGATGCACAGGAATGTAGACACAATGGAGACGTGGATTTCAGAGCATGAGCGAATCCAGAAGTCTGAAAGGGTATGACTTTGGGGGAAGTGGAGGAGCTTAGTGGAGAGAAAGGCAGAAGGGCTGGTTGCAGTAGGAAACTTGGGGGCAGGGAAAAGGTATGGGGGGGGGAAGAAAGCAAGAGTTTTTATGATGCACTAATGTCTTTGGAGTTTATGTACTTAGTGAGGTATTAATTTACAAATTGTGTGCCAAGGAGTTACGTGATTAACTACGCTTTTAAAAATAAGTTGTTCTGTGCCAATATGAGGGATATCTTACGTTGGGTTCCCTAGAAGCAGGGCTTGAGATGGGGATTCTTGTGTAAGTCATTTATTGAAGGAGAGCTATCAGGGGAAAAATGTTTTAAGAGAGTGAGGAGAGTGGGACAGGGCAGGGGAAGAAGCGGGGGAAAGATGAGGTTTAAGGAAGACTCTAGCCCTGGGTTGATCTCATGGGGAACTCTAGAGTGGAAGTCCCACTACAGAGGTCGCCCTTGCTGCCCTCAAGGGCATCCCAGGTATCTGTAGGGAGGGTTGCTTCCCCAGTCACGTATAGTACTCCAGAAAAGGGTGTAGTTGCAAGGTGTTAGCAGCTGAAATCTGCAGCGTCTGGTGCAGCTGGCAGAGCACGCCTGGGCTCCAGCAACATCAGCTGCAGAAGATGAATTGGAGGATAATGATAGTGGAAGTAGGGGAACCGGGAGTTGTCAGAAGTGTGTGTGTGGCGATGGGGAGAGAAGGGGTAGACTGAAGAGCTATCTAAGAGGTAGGATTGATGGAATTTGGTGATGTTGGATAGGATGGTGGTTGAAAAGAGAGTGGATTCCAGATACATCTGTGTTTGGAATTGGGTGACTTGCCTATTGTGACAATAGTGCTATTTTCTGACTCAAGGCCCATAGGAAGAAGAGATTTATGAGCAATGCTGTTGAGTTTGAATTTGTTTTCATCGTCTCTCAGGTTTTCTTACCAAACACCCAGGGAGTGATGGTCAGTGGACAGGTATGCGTCCATTACTGTAACTCAGGGGAGAGAACTGATCTGGAGAGAGAGTCTTAGACATTGTCAGGGAGCCTGGCAAGTAGAGCTGAGGGTTGCGGAGATTGCTAAGGGAGAGAAAGACAGGAAGACAATTTGGAAGATAACTTCTGCAGTGCCTGGTACCCAGCAGAAGCTCAGAAGATGTTGGATTGAATTGCATTGCATGTGTTAATGAAGTGCTCATTCTAGCTCCCAAGCCCAATTTCTCACCTGTTGTATTCAACAAAAAGTTAATGGACTGAAAAATGACCATTGCTGTCCTCCTTGAAATTGTGATTTTGAGGTTTGTCAAGTGAGAGACATCAGTAGACCTGGGCTTTTACCTGCTTATCTCCTCCTCTCAGGGATGGCTATTTATGGTCCCCAAGGTGTGCAGGTGACCACATGGACCTCCTCCAGGTACTTCTGGGTGGATCTGAGAGTAGGAAGAGGCACACATGCAGATTTTTAAGAAGGTTGGGGCAGCTGGATATGGTGGTGCACACCTGTAATCCTAGCACTTGGGAGGCTGAGACAGGAGGATCGTAGGTTCCAGACCAGCCTCAGCAACTTAGCGAGACTCTCAGCAAGCTAGCGAGACCCTGTTTCTAAATTAAAAATAAATAAATAGATAGGATGGGGGTGTTGCTTAGAGGTAGATGCCCTTGGGTTCAATCCTCAGTACCCCCTCCCCCCACAGGATGAGGCAATACTTTTATCCACACGTTACTAGATGCCTCACTCCCGGGGATAATAGGGATGGAGAAATTTCTTTTACTGTTAACAACTTTGTGGTCACCAACCTTATGGATTCCCAGAGGAACATGGGTCACCTCTAGGCTGTCCCTTGGTAAATCAAATGGATGTAAGGCAAAAAAAAAAAAAAGAGAGTTGGGCCTCAGCTAAAACCAGGGCCTTAAATTTTTGATTTACTAGGTAAATATGGACAAGGAGAAAGGAAAAAAGCTCCAACAGTATCACATGTTTGGGCTGCAGAGACTTCTGTGTCAACTTAAAACCCTTGTCTTTTTTGTTCTCTTTCTTTCTTCTTTCTTTCTTTCTTTCTTTCTTTCTTTCTTTCTTTCTTTCTTTCTTTCTTCTTCTTTCTCTATGGATTGAGCCCAGGGGTATTCTACCTCCCAGCTTCACCCCTGGCCTTTTTTATTTTTTATTTTGAAAGAGGGTCTCACTAAGTTGCTGTCTTCGAACCTGCAGTCCTCCTGTCTCAGCCTCCCAAGTACTGGGATTACAGACATGTGCCACCACACCCAGCCCTTTGCCTTGTTTTTCCAATGTAGTGGGCTGCCCCTGATTGTCTACCTGAGTGTTAGTGCCTTGAACTTCTAATGGATTAACTAATGCTCCTAGAGGGGTGCTGGGGAGACATGCTCTGGGCATGTTAAATGCTACACGGCTCCACCTCGGGCAGCTGACAGATGGTGACTTATTCCATGGGATATTGGCATGTTCTGATGAAGTACTCTTTTAGTGAGACATTTTGACAGACCTAGTATTTCCATCCCTGTGTTGCAGAAACATTTTCACTGACATTCGTAAGTTATGCTGCTCTGTTGTGTGAAAATAGCATGTTTTAAAAAGATTTATTGAGGTATAATTTACATATGATAAAATTTGGCAATTCTAAATGATGGACAGTTTCATGAATCTCCCCCACATTAAGACATAGAACAATTCCATTACCCTAAAAAGTGTCATCTTTCCTCTTTCTGGTCAATCTCCTCCCTTGACCCTTACCCCAGGCAAACACTGGTCTACTGTCTGTCACTATAGTTGCACCAACTCTAGAATTTTTTTTTTTGTATTATGGATTGAACCCGGGGGTTTTCTACCTCCAAGCTACATCCCCAGCCCTTTTTATTTTGAAACAGGGTGTTGCTAAGTTGCTGAGGGTCTTGCTAAGTTGCCGAGGCTGTCCTCAAACCTGTAATCCTTCTGTCTCAGCTTCTCAAGTACTGAGATTACAGGCATGTACCACCATGCCTGAAATCCCCATGACAAATATCATAGGGCAAATTGTTCTCTCTTAACTTTGGTAAAATATTAACATGATTAACCCCCCCAAAAAAAACCCCTGAAGATGTACAGGATTCCATATGTTTATAAGGGTTATGTCTTTTAGAAAACAAGCAGAGAAAATGGTCCATTCTATAGGACCTGGCCTCTGCTCAGCAGGGGAGTAGCTCTTCCTACACCCTGAAGTCAAATAGACAATTTGGGTTATCCAGATAATTTAGGTCGAACACATCTAGACCATTTGCATTTCAGTGATTTTTGGTGGATCTGGAGTTTCTGACTGATTAGACTTCTTTACATGATGAAAGTTAATGTTATAACGTGTTTTATGGGGTCTTGGTGCCAAATAAGGGCGATTATTAATCAAACATACAAGCTGGAGATATAGACCCAATCAGGTGTAGCTGAGATCTAGAGAATTGGAAAAGTCTCTTAGAAATACCTGCCCGGGTTGCATGGCGCAGTGACTGCAGGACTCCTCTTCCTTTCTACTCCTGCGCCCCCAGGTAATTGTCTCATCTCCTTACCACCCATTTCTGTGTCTCTCATCATCCAGGGTATTGTGTGTGTGTGTGTGTGTGTGTGTGTGGCAGGAAAGGTGGCAGGAGGGAACAGGTGATAGGAAGGTGGCTCTCCTGCACGACTCCATCACCAAGGTTGATCGTTACGGGGCTCTGGGTTCTTCCCTTCCTCTCAAAGGCTTCCAGGTACCTTCAGCTCTTCACTCTCGGCCTCCACCTTTGCCTCAGTCTGAGTTCCCATGGTGAAGCACTCAGGAGAGTTTAATCTTGGCAGTCTTTCAACCCTTTGAGCACACAGAAATCTTACATTTGTCTTACCTGGACCAGATGAAGAAACAAAACAAAACAATGTGGTTGTGTAGATCTGGTGGAGGAGAGCAGGGAGGAAAGAAGAAATGGATTTGTTAGTCATAAGTTAAGGTCTGGGCTTCATGCTTTCATATGATAGCTATAACTAAAATAAAATAAAATAAAATCTCTATTTGTATCAGCAAGCATTTACTGAACACCAAACACTGTGCTTGGCTTTGTTACCTTTTTCTAGATAAGGAAACTGAGGCTCAGAAAAGTTAAGTAGCTTGCCTGTGGTCACACAGTTAAGTGCTGTCTTTGTCCCTTTTCTTCTTCAGTAGACCTGGTAGGGGAGAGGCCCTCTTTGGAAGCTGTAGGTGACCACAGTGCAGTGAGACACTCTGGAGTTCAAAGAATTACAGAAAGGGGTGGAGCAGGCTGTTTGCCTGGGAGTTTGTGTGAGCACCAACAGCTGCAGTGCCATATCTCCTCCAATCTTTGCCCTCAACGGACCGTTTTTGACCCTCATATCTTCTCAGTTTCTGTCTCATTCCCAATCCTGGAAACTATTGTCTTGGAGCTAGGGGAGGTAGTTTTCCAGTCCTACCACTTGGAAAATGGAGGGAGAAGGTACCGTGTTCCCAGGAACACAATAGAACCCTGAATCCATTTTCCCAGGGCATCATCGATAGGCACTGTCAATACTAGGCTCTCTAGAATTCAGTCTCCCCTTTACGCTCAGTTGGTTCATATGACCTGGGGTGTTGAGGCCCTGCCTGGATGATTGCTTGCACCCCACTGATTCCGTTTACCTAAATTCATCCTGGACCATCTGATCACAGAAACACCTCTTTCTTTGGTTCCCTTCAGTGGCAGAGCTGGGATGACCCAATCTACAGGGGGTTGGTGGAGAAAGGGTTGCTATCTAACCTGGACCCATACCTGACCATTTTCTGAGTTCATGAAGCACATTGGATTGCCTAGCAATTCTCACCTGTGACTTGGTGTTGCTTTAGGCTGGGGCTTCTAACAGAGCATAACAGAGCTGAGCAGACTAGACAGCCTTGCCAAGCCCTGGATCCTTCCCCTGAGGTCTGTTGGAGCTTAGGGCTGGGGAGAAGGTAAGGCATCCTGCAGAGATAAAATAGGCCTGCCATCTATTCCTTCTTCCCTTTCCTTCCCTGTGGCATAGATCTAGGGATAACAGAAGGTCAGAGCAATAGGGTGTGTATCGTGGTTTCCAAATGCTGGGGCAATAACACTGGTTTCCCCTATGCATTTCCATACATTGTTTTCTCTTGCTTCGTACTTTAGAGAAACGTGTCATTACTGGGCTTGTGGAGGCTTCTCTGGCATCCTTTGGCTGCAGCTGCTCTTTTCCAAGAGACTCCTACCCTCTCTCATGGTAGGTCTGTGCGGATGTTAGGAAATTTAGGACCTTCTTCAGGGAGAAGCAAGTAAGATGGCAAGGGGGTAAAAGTTAAGGAAGCACCCACCCTCAGGGACATGCATGTATAGGGTCAGCACTTGCACAACCCAGAGAACAAGTTCTTCCTTAAATTTTGGGCTCAGGTCCCTGACTTGCTCCACCCTTCTCTCAGCTTTGCTGTGAGTTTATAAATCATAGAAATGACCCTCTGTTCAGGCACACATTTCATTAAGACAGGAAGAAAGCCCACAGCCCTTTGACAAAGCTGGCCCATTTCTGTTGTCATCGGTATGGAAAATAAACTGTAATCATCTGTCTTGGGTCCAATTTGAACATATCAGTTTTCCTGGGGGACATGTCAGCAGGTCCAACCCGCGTGCCAGGGATCGGGGAGATAGCGGCAACGAAGCTAATTTGAAAATACTTCTGTGGCACTTAGCAGGGTGTGATTTTAATTCATTTTTTTGTCCCTTGATAATCATAAAGTGCTTTCAGGCTGTGAATATCCATTTTTGACCAGCATGCTCATACTTCATCTGGGGACCGCATTTAACGGCCATGGTGATGATGGGGGTCACGGGGGAATTGTGTAAGGTACAGATATTTTGCTTTGTGGAGAGAAACACCACAGATACTAATTCACATGCTCTTCTGTACAATGAGCACTTGCCTGTGTGTGAGTGCTGTTTGTATACACACGTGCACACACTGAACTAATATTTGTATAACTCTTTTGGTTTATTCTAAGTTTTATTAATGTTGTTTCATTTAATTATTCTAACAGTCCTCTGAAATTAACTGAAGCTTCTTTGTGTAATGGGGAGAAGATAAATTGCAGATTGTTTGAATTTGGTCTTTGCCACTTAACCAGCTGTGTGAGCTTGTATAAAGCACTTGCTCTCTGAACCTCAGTTTCTTCAACCATAAAATGGGAAGAATCATGCCTACCCTCCAAGGAAATTGGGAGGATTGAATTAACAATACTGTGCCTGGTATGATACATAGTACACAGTGGGAACTCAACAGTTGTTGATTCTTTCTCTCTCTTCCAAGCTGGAGCCAGTATACTTTTCACTGTAGTCCAGTCATCCCAGTCTTTATTATTATTATCATTATTATTATTTTATTTATTTATTTATTTATTTATTTATTTAATTTTTTGCTGTACTGGGGATTGAACCCAGGGGCGTTCTACCTCTGAGCGACACCCCCAGCCCTATTTTTTATTCTTTATTTTGAAACAGGGTCTCACTAAGTTGCGGAGGGCCTCACTAAGTAGCTGAGGCTGGCCGTGAACCCGGATCCTCCGGTCTCAGCCTCCCAAGTACTGGGATGACAAGCGTGCGCCACCACGCCCGGCTTATTATTTTTATTTATGGGTGCATTGTAATCATGCATCTTGATGAAGTTCAGGCTGATAGAGGCATACATGCACACAGTACTCCAGTTCCCACCCCCTTCCCTCTCCCTCCCAACCTTGCTGTACTTGGTGAATCACCTTGTACTTGGTGAATCACCTTGTACTTGGTGAATCACCTTGTATCGAAGTCAATCACCTTGCACAGTGATTGGCTTCGATAAGTCTGTGTATGTATTTCCCAGTCTTGACAGCACTGTTGACCAACCTGCTTTGTGACAGTGCTGGTGGACTGAATACAAGAGGGAGAAAACTGGCCATCACTGGTTTTGAGGGGCTGATTGCATAAATTGTTGTCCTGCATGTCCGCGTGTGGCAGAATGGCCCCTCTCAGCTGGAAATCTGTATGTTTTACAAGTAACTCAGGCTAAAGGATGTTATCTGAGTTTGTTTGTTTGTTTGTTTATTTATTTGGTACTGGGATTGAACCCAGGGGCATCCTAGCTACACCCCAAGCCCTATTTATTTATTTAATTTTATTTTATTTTGAATCAGAGCCTTGCTGAGTTGCTGAGGGTCTCACTAAGTGGCTGAAGCTGGCCTCGAATCTGCAATCCTCTTGTCTCAGCCTCCCAAGTACTAGGATTACAGGTGTGTGCCACCACACCTGGATACGTATGTGCTTCTTACTTCTCCTGTGCTCTACCTGAGCACGTGTATGTGAGCCTGCCATGCAACCTGAGCTGTGGACTTGACATGGCATTTTCTTGGTCTTACAGGGCCTGGGCAATGGGGGGCTGCAGGATGTGGGTGGAGCTGGAATGCAAGCAGAGACTTCTTGCAGAATGAGTTTAGAGAGCCACTAAAGGTCGCAACAATGTCACTGTGAATCTGGACTCAGTCTCTCTAGTTCTAGAACCCACAAGCTGCCGTTGAGAAACTGTCAGGCAGAGGCTGGTTCTTATGAATGAATTTTTGAAAAAATGTAAACGAAGAGAAAGAGGTATATAGTCTTTTTGCCCTGTAAGCTCAGACCGAGGCACGTGATATGCACAGGTATGAATGTGTCCCTTTGAATCTCACTGTGTTCTATAATTACAATGCACTAATAAGAGAACAAAAAAGAGGAACCTTAAATGTATGTTACTAAGTATAATAAACAAATCTGAAAAGGCTAAAATAAATACAGATAAAAGGTGTCTTTTAAAGATGAAATAATAAGCAAATGCAAAGTTATTCATTACGTTAGATTTTAGACAGCATTCAACACTGCTGGAATATTTGGAAGCAATTACACTCTCCCTTTATGGTATGAAGTAAGTCTTCAAAATAGAGCAGTCATTAGTCATGTATTTTTTAAATTTTATTCCTCAAGAGTGTTAGTGAACTCACTAGCATGGCCCAAGCCGCAAAGAAATCTCTTGCTTACTCTCCCAGGGGGCTGTTTCTAGACCCCACCTTGACCTCTATGAGATTTCCATGGCTGCTTTGAGCCCTTAATGACTGGTCATCCCAGGATGGGTCAATCAAGTCTCATGCTGTTGTGGGGGTAAAAGGACAAGCTGGGAAGCCATTTGTATCATTTTACAGAGAAAAGGGTTAAAGATGGCAAAGTATGAGGGCTTTTTAAAGACAGCTCCGGGGAACATTAGGGGCCCATAAGTATCTGGCCTGGCCGATGACTCGAAAAATCTCACACCACGAAGCTCCACCTGCTAAGTACCCTGTTTGAAGTAATTATCTTGGACCTCACATTTTTCATCCACCCTTGCTCTCTGCATCTCCCTCTTCCTGAATTTATGCAGCCCCTGACCTTTTCTTAGCTTTCCCCCACATTTCTGGGACCAGTGGTTAGATGTGACTTCCTGGCACTTTCAGCGACAGGATTTGACCTCTGGCACTGCTAGGACTGGGCGTGTCCTCTGGGTCTGTCTCATGATGGTGGTTCTGATCCCAAGTGGACCCAAGGCTCTCTTGGCTTTGGTCCTGCCTGCCCTCGTCTTGCTGACAGCCTGACTACTGGCTCTTTAGCAGGACCAGTCGTGTTCCCCGCCTCCATTTACTTACTAATTTTATGGTGACTAGAGACCTACCCCTATCTAAATTCACAAAGGATTTCAATGGAGAGACCTTGGGCTTGGCAATGCTCTTCTAGATCTCAGTTTGCCTCCTCTTTGTGTCCCCTGTAAGTTATACGGGCACCTGAAATTTAGGAGTTTGTGATTTCTAGCTCTTCCATCATCATTTTGTCTGGCTAACTAGGTGAGATGGAACTACAAAGACATCAGAACCCACCCCAATCCTAATCTCCTAGAATGCTATGCCTTCCTCCTCCCGTTTTTGCAGGGGGCTCTTGATTAATCAGTGAGGTGTTTGTAAAGCTGAGTTCTCTCATGGCAGACGTGACAAGCCATAATTCGTAATAACGGAGCTACCTTTCTCCGGTTGTCTCAGCTCCGTGAAGGGGCTCTGTAGTGATTTATTGCCTCGCTGGAAAACCTTTGATAAGTGGCCACCAAATGGCTCCTCATTACTCAAAACTCTTCCAATTCTGTAAACTAAAGTCCTCCCCAAACCTCACACGAGCCACTTGTGTTCTGGGGAAATGAATCAGAGACCTTCTCGCTAAACTATTTTGGCATAAAAAAATATCATAAATGAGAGAGGAGAAAATCTTGTTTGCTAAAGGGCTGCTGGGTGAACTGCCTCTTGGCCTTTCGATAGCATCTTTGAAATGGAAATGGCCAGCTGCCTGACCTTCTGTTCAGTGACCCTTTTTGTACAAAGTCAAATTGCAGCCGCCTCACAGCAGCAATTCACCTATGGACACAAACAGGATTTCCATTTTTTTTTCTCCTAACCTTTTTTTTTTTCTTCCTAGCACATTTGTTCCCTTGAACATTTTTATTTTTTTTTTTTTACTTTTCAGTTAAAAGACATCATGCTTTAAAAAAAAAAAGAAGCCCTTTGCATCAAAAGAATTGTAACTCATAATGATTTCAAAATACCAGGGAAGTGTCTGTCTTCAGTTCTTTTATCTGAGTCTTTAAATGTATTGTAATGTGAAAAGTCTGAGAAGAGATGGTATTGTTGCATGGAGTTTGGGGTCATTAATGTTCCTCCTCTCTTCTTGCATTTGAAGGGGGAAGTGAGACGTTATCCCCACCTTTCTGTGAACAAAAAGAGAAAAAGAAAGGTAAGCTCCATTTTTGTAATTATGGATCTAAGAAAATAAATAAATGCCTTTATGCACTCTATGGAGCAATTCCTAATTGGAATTAGGAGTCTGCTTCACAAAGGAAATAGAGTAGAATCTCTCAGGTAAGGCTGTTTGACTTGGAGCATGCTCAACACCTGTGTTGTAAGGAAGCTGCTGGATGTCCAGGTGCTGCCCTACATTGGATGCTGCTATTTTGCCGGGCTGCAGGGCCAGGGTGGAGAGAGGCCTGCCTTCCATGCCCCACCCCACACACGGATGTGCATCATGGATGCATGGGGTGGCGGCTCACTAAGTAGCAAAGTCACTTTCCTGGGCTGATCAAGGGAACTGAAGAAACGAGAGACATGGGCCCATGGGGTTCTGATGGTAATAGACACTGAGATTCTGATCCAACGATTATCAGGCCCCTGCTGTGTGCCTGGGACAGTGGTTGCTTCAATCCCAGAGTAATCCCACGAGGTTGCATGCAGAGAGTGAAAGGAACAGGTTCGGGGGATGGACAATCCTAGGTTTGGATCCTGGCTTCGCCACTTGGTAGTTAGCTGTATGGCTGCAGTCACATTGCATAATGTCTTGAATCCTCAGTAGACTGAGGACTAAAATGATGGGCTTTGTCTGCAGTGAGCACTCGGCTAACTCTACTCCTCTTTATCCCCATTTAACAGGTGAGGAAATGAGGGAAGTGGCCAGGCTGAGACTTAATCTAGGTGTTTTCCCCCTCCATACTCTACAACTTGTCCCTGTGAGTACAGGGATTCAGTGTGTGAGTTTCACCTTAAGAAATTTTCATGGAGACTCGAGTTTCACACAAGTATCTTCTGCTTTGATACCGGCTGCAACTTGGCAAATAATGATTAGAAACAGGCAGGAAAAAGCGAGAGCATTCCGTCCTGTCACCTGCTTCTTGTGGAGATTATTTCTCTATCATAGTGGGTTCACACCCTGTCAAAAATTAAATGATGAAAACCCACAAGCCAGGCGCAGTGGCACAAGCCTGTAATCCCAGTACTTGGGAGGCTGAGGCAGGAGAATTATAGGTTTGAGGCCAGCCTCAGCAACTTAGTGACACCCTATTTCAAAATAAAGAAGAAAAAGGGCTGGGCATGTAGCTCAGAGGTAGAATACCACTGGGTTCAATCCCCAGTAGAGAGAGAGAGATAGAGATAGATAGATAGATAGAGAGAGAGAGAGAGAGAGAGATCAAACGAACCACACTAAAGAACACTGGAGCCAGGTAAGATGGCACACAATTGTAATTCCAGTACTTGGGAGGCTGAGACAGGAGGATCTCAGGTTCAAGGACAGCCTCAGCAACTTAGTAAGACACTCAGCAACTTAGTGAAACCCTGTTTCAAAATAAAAATAAAATAGGGCTGGGGTTGTAGCTCAGAGGTAGAATGCCCATGGGTTCAACCCCCAGTACTACACACACACACACACACCAAAAAATGTTCCTTCTCTTCTTCTAAATCCTTAATCCTTTCTCCTAATACAATACTTGATCATTGATAAGCAGCAATATACTGTTTATATATCATTTTATCGAATGTAAATTTATTTATTTTTATAAGTCACCACCAAAGCATATGTGACCATTTCCATTCTTTTATAAATAATATATCAGACATATTTTTTCATGTTGTCTAGGCCTCATAATTTTAATTCTTATGACAGCAAAATGTCACATTCACTTTATATTATAGAACTTACCATTTCCATCCCAAATTTGCATAGGCAATCCATACCTAAGGAGAAGGCTAAAAACACTTGCATAGTGCCAATACTCCAATTTCCTATTAGTCCTAACTTAAATGATGATATATAAGTAATCCAAGGTCCCACGCAGGGGAGCAAAGGCAGAGAAGAGGCTGAAGTTTGTGCTAGAATGGCGAGTTTAAGGTTTAGAGAACCCCAGTTTAATCTTTTCCTTTGCTCTTCTCTTTTATTCAGCTTTAAAAAAGCTGACTCCAGGCAGAATAGCAGTAAAGACTCCTTGCCTACTGTGGTTCATCAGCAGTATCTAGTGCCAAGAGTTCTGTTTTCATCCTGATAACCAGATATCAAAGGGGCTCAGATATGTTGGGCTGTTCCTGATAGAGATCTGAACTTTCTGGGGCCTCTCTGAACTAAATCTATGACCTTGGTGAGACAGGGCCATTGTTACTTGTGGAACACAATCTTTCTGATCCCATGTGAGGAAGCGTGTCCCTTGCAGAAAGCAGGCAGGAGTCAAACCTTTTGTATGCTCTTGCCCTCTGTTAAAATCAAATCCTTATTGGTATTTGAGCTTCTGTACCTCTGACTTTATGACGACAAGTTATTTGATAAAAGTACATTCTTACACGGATCTTTGGAAACCACCTTTAGAAAGCTGGGAAAAGTTTTTGAATTTCCACAAATGACTGAATTTTCAAATCTTAAATTTCGCCTCTATGGTCAAACCTTTTGCCTACTCTCTGGATTAACTGACGTCTGAGTTTATTCCAACACTTCTCTTCGGCCTTGTGCCTGATATTTGGTAGCTGTTCAGTGTATATTTGTTGAGTGAATGAATGAAACCAGAAGTCGACAAAAGTTAAGTTCACGAACTTTCTAGTAACTCAACCATTTACTACAGTAATTGTGGATTTAAATATTTTTTTAAATGAAAATGCTGAAAAGTTTTGGGAGCATTTATAGATTTAGGCACCTGCCCTGCAACTAATTCCCTTTGTGAACTTGGAAAAGTCATTTTACTTCTAAGGGCTTTGGTTTTCATCTCTGTAAAATGAGGCCAGCAAAGTGTTAGTGTGCGGGGACATGGGTGTTTTTTTTCCTGAGGCCGGCACCTCCTCCATCCAGCCTGCTGCATCCACACATGGTTCTACATGGCATGACAGTGGCACTACCCTTTCAGAGCTAACGTATGATTCCAGGACAGTTGCTCTGTATCCAAACTCTGCAAAAGCCATGGCAGGCATCTGGGTAGATGTTGGCACTGCTGTAGGGGCTGTATGTCCAGGCTGGCGAGAAAACCGGCTGGTCCTCTCTTCTCTCTCTGATCTTAGAGATGTGGACTTTGAGGGAGTATATGACTGTTCAGGCATTGATTAAATATGCCAGCAAATTGGTTTTGGACTTTATTGCTTCTTCTTTAATTTGGATCCTTGTTATTGTATATCCAGCTGCCTATGTAACAAATTTAGTTGAACCTACAGATCTTCCCCTACAGAAATACGAAACAAAACAAAAAAATACCTAGTCTTTGATGTTCACTGTCTTCGTGAATGTCAAAACCATCCACCTGGAAGGCTAAGCCAAAACTTCAGGAGTCGTCCTTGACCTTTCCCTGAAGCAATCCCTACGTACTCCTCAACGCCAACCTTTATCCATCTCTGGATTTCCTCTGCTTCTCCAGTCTCCAAAGCTGCCCCTTGTCTGATTTGCTCAGCTTTTCCCTGAGCACCATAGCAACCTCCTCGCTGGTCTTTTCATATCTACCCTTGTTGTTCTCTGATATATTTTTTGCCATAGGAGAGACAGTGCATATATCTTCTAGATTGTAATCTATCATGTATCCTACTCTGCTTCATCCGGTGCATGGCCAACTGTGGCATCTTGTATATTGACCCAAATTCTTAACACATTCTAAAAGCCTTTAGTAGTCTGGCCCTTGCCTGACGGCCCCTTGATCGGTGCTCTGAGCTCAGGGTCTTCTCTGTAGAGAGAGCTCCCATCCTTCCCCACATCTCAGCTTAGATGCTCTCTCTTCAGGAAAACCATACCAGGTTCCCCTTGACCTAAATATCTGCCTTCATCCTCCTAAGCTGTCATAGGAACTTGGGCTTTTTCTCTGAAGATCAGAGGAAGAAACCGAGGCTCAGAGAAACTTCATGTGTTAATAATAATAATAATAACAATACAGTTAATAAACAATGAAAGTGGGATCCAGGATTCCAAGGTCAATAACGACAGAACCAGGATTCAGAACTCTGTGCTTGTAACTGCTACACCAGTCAAGGGAAATAAGTTTTACTTCTCCTGGCCATTTTGATTAATAGTGCTGCCTGCTGTGGCGTGGTGCAAAGGATTCTGAGGTTGCACCTGCGCTCGGTAGAGAAGTGCACCATGACTGGTTAGTGAAACCTGCCATGAATAAAGGATTGGAGAAGGAAGGTACACGAGACAGGAACCTGTTCCATGTGAAAGCTATAATGCACAACATTATTTTATTTTTTTTTTAAAGACCAAGAACAGGACCACCGTGCAGGTTAGAAGAGTCGAGAGCAGAATCCAGGATTCCTTAAGAAGGGACAGATCATCTCGGACCATTGGGCTGCTGAAGGATTCCAAACCAAGCAATTGTGAAGCTCACTCCTGATCTCTCTACAGGCTCCTGGATTCTCTCTTCTGTGAAGAGAGTTTTGATTGACAGGCCATTGTGTGCTCTTGTAGCAGGAAGCCAGGGCTGTCAGACGCAGGTGGTAGGGATGGGGGTTCTTTCGGCACGTTGTCAAACGCACACATCCACAACTGGAACACACTGGCGACCCGACCTGCCTTCCACAGAAGGTTCCGGGTGGAGGCTAAGGTGGAGGGTGAAGCTTTCATTCCCACATTTCAGGGCCAGATGTCCAGCTTCTTACCACTCTCCTAGAGTCCACGAGGCGGAAGGTTTGAAGATTTGGAATTTGTCCTGCATCTCTCTCTAGCGGCCCTGTGGCACCAAAACAGGGCGCGTTCCACAGCATTCATGACGATTGGATCCATTTGACTTGTGGAAGTTCCCAACTTTTCCAAAGCGTTGCCCAATTCTCCACCTAATGAGTTTTTTTTCCTTGCCCTTGTCTGTGCCCGCTGCCTGGCACTGGGTATTCATGCTGAAGGTTTTAGCAGCTTTCTTAGTGCTATTGTGAAGTTTCTTTTATTTTTATCTTGAGCAGGAGGCTGCACCAGGGTGCACAAGTTCACCAGGCCTACCTCAACTCTCAGAGGCACTTAAAAGTGGATATGTGCCCCCTCCTGGCCTCCTAATACCCAGAAGAATAGCATAGAGGTTGCAGCATTTCACTGTTCTGGTTTATGGCTCAAAATTCTGGGTTCAAGCAGGGCGTGGTGGCGCATGCTTGTAACCCCAGTACTTGGGAGGCTGAGACCAGAGGATCCGGGTTTGCGGTCAGCCTCAGCTACTTAGTGAGGCCCTGTTTCAAAATAAAGAATAAAAAAATAGGGCTGGGGGTGTAGCTCAGAGGAAGAATGCCCCTGGGTTCAATCCCCAGTGCCAAAAAAAAAATTCTGTGTTCATTTATCTTCTCTTTATGATATATTCTTTTTTTTTTTTGCGGTACCGGGGATTGAACCCAGGGGCGTTCTACCTCCACGCTACACCCCCA